>OZ007581.1:26601475-26713975 GCA_963931925.1 Onchidella celtica | reverse complement strand
GGGCAGGGCACTCAGTGATGATGATGATGACCCGTAAAGTACGCATGTCTGATTTTTATATACTTTTAACTCCCCTCCCCCTTCCCCCCACCCCCCGTCCACTCCACAATTACAATGATGTCACTCTGATCAGGCAGTGAAGAGCACTCTTGCCTTCTTTTCCCCTTCCTTCAACTCAACTCGACTTGAAATTAACGCCCATTTCCAATAAACCCCATTTGACCCACTTCCGGGTGGACTGCCTAAAAATAAAGTACAAATTTGTTACGGACCATCCGAAAATACGCATGTTCGATTTTTATAGATTCTTAACCCCCCACCCCTCCGTCCACCCCACTTACTCAGTTTTCACCCACTTGGCTTCAGTCCCTTCCCCCTAACCCACCCATGCCAATGTTTTACGCCTTCAAAAAGAAGAAAATAAATTCCCACTGCCGCGGCATGTATTGTAAGACGCTGCGTTACTGAATGATGTGTGGACTCCTTAATTAATTAAAAGATCGAATGACCAATCAAATCGACAGAAATTCTCATGTCAATGCCAACAGGGATGTAAAACATGTGAGCCTGACCTGGCTATCGGATGACCTAATTACAATGATGTCACTCTGATCAAACAGTGAAAGAGCGCTCTTGCCTTCTTATCCCCTTCCTTCAACTCGCCTTGAAATTAACGCACCTTCCAATTAGACCTCATTTGACCCACTTCCGGGTTGCTGTGACCAAGAATGCATTTTACAGTCAAGTCCCATTTTAAACACATAAGCACTCAAAACCACCTACAGAAATCATCGTATAGAACACGTTTCATCTCCCCTCTTCCAAATAGCTCTTTTTGGGGAGGATCTGGGAGGGCAAGGCTCCGATTTCTTGTTTTATCGCAATATACAATCCATTTCCTTTCCCTGGACATTTGGAGGAAATTGCACTGTTGACCCTATGCACAGCGCTAGCTGGACAGCAGACATGAATTCGTTAAGTGCCTACCAAATTCCTGCTCAATCCTGAATTCCATAACAACACAAAAAAACCCAAACAGGCGATACCGCCTTCAATACAATGACAGGAAAATTGGTTCCCACTTTCTTTCTCCTGTGATCCGCCCCTGAGGGGGATTTTAAATTCTCTTAAAAAGGCAAAGGATTTACAGTTTTAGATTCAATTTTTTGTTTTTCTTTGAAATGATATTTACTGTCAACTTTTATTCTGGTGCCCTTTTTCTTTGTTTTATTTTTAGACACAGATGGAGGTCAAAATGAACAGGCGCCAAACTCAGGTCGACAGCCATTTGCAGGATTTTTCTTTTCATGAAGAAGGCGGGGCAGTGCCTTAAACGGGGGAGGGCTGAGGTAGAGGGGACAGGGGTGTCATTTCCATCTCAGGCAAATCTGATTTTGTCTCCTGACATTATTTCCTACGGATTTTCACAGTTCGCCACAAGGGGAACCACCACATAGAAAGGAACGAGTTATTCCATGTTCTCCATAGTTATGTGACTTTCTTGTTGCGAAAATAAAAGTTGCGATAAAACAGTCATTAATACTGGTCTAGATGTTTCTAAAGTGAATAACTAACATTTTTTTTCTTCCTTTCCTATCAGTCCCACAGACTAAGGTAGCCATTATTTAGTGCTGGGCCCCGGTTCCGACTCCAGTGTCGACTCCTCAGATATTGACCATCACATCACGACTCCGACACCTGGATGTGGTATCGGTACCGGTACTAGTTCCAACACTGCAGCGGCTTTCTAATTTTCCTTGTCTAGACCACTGCCTGGTTTATATTTAATATGAGTAAACCTTACACTGTAACTATTTTAAATATTTAGAGAATTATTTATGCGCACCCTCTACACTGCAGTACCGTACCAGTGCCCCGCAAAGGACAGGAGACAGCCAGCTGAAGTTTAACTGTTCACCTTTGCATCATGCAACGTCTTAGAGTCCCCACACAGTGCAACCAGTTTCAATTTGTGTACCTCTCAGCATTGGGTGACGAGAGAGGTAAGCAAAATGGATACAACACAGTTTACATTCGATTCGTCTACCTCTCGATATATATATTTTATTGCAGTGGGAGCAACGGATAGACGGCACTGCCTTACTAGAATTTATATTCAGAGAGAGAAAGATAAAGTTTTTGCAGTGGAAGACACACTGCCTGCAATTTACAGAGAGAGATACAACGTTCTTTTCGCGAAGCAGTGCTAACGTAAGACACTGAATTAATATTAACAGAGAATAACTGTTATAAATAATATAATTGATACCGCGATATACCTTAACAGTAGGTAAATACTTACTAATTACAGACTTTAACATATCATGGCCGAGTTTCTTAAATACATTGAATCTGCCAAAGTTCTGGGTATACCAGAAGAAGAACGCGCCTCGTGGTGCGAACGACAATTACAACAAGACCGAGATCGTGAGGATCGAAAAGAAGCAAGAGAAAGAGAAAGAGAAAAAGAAGAAAGAGAAAGAGAAAAAGAAGTAGAGAGAGAAAAGGAAAGAGAAAGAGAAAGAGAAAAAGAAGAAAGAGAAAGAGAAAAAGAAAAAGAAAGAGAGAGAGAAAAGGAAAGGCAGCATGAACTCGCAATAAAGAAGTTAGAGCGAGAATCGCTTGTGACCCCCACTACTGCCACCAATACTTATGCTACCAAACCAAAGCTGCCGACGTTTAATGAAAAACTCGACCGGATCGACGCATATTTACATCGGTTCGAGCTACACGCTAAATGCGTCGGATGGCAGCAGGCGATGTACAGTTCATGCCTGTCTAATTTACTAACAGGTAAGGCTCTGGAAGTATTTCATAGCCTCAAAGTAGAGGATGCCAACGACTATGACAAGCTTAAAACAGCACTGCTTAAGCGATTCCAGCATACCGAGGATGGCTTTCATCAGAGATTTCGCACATGTAAACCTGAGCCATCTGAAAATTTCTCAACTTATGTGAATCGGCTGAAACATTACTTAGATCGCTGGATCGAGCTCGCGAACGTGACTACCGGAAATTATCTTCAACTTTATGATTTGGTCTTAAAAGACCAAATCTATACGGCATGTCATTCCGATTTGGTTGCCCACCTTAAAGAGAGGGCACCGACATCCTCTGAAGAAATCACATCGTGCGCGGAACGTTATGCGTCCGCCCACCCAAATCGTCCTTTGGCAAAGCCTTCAACTACAGCACCGTGTTATGCCAACGTCGGCAAAGGAGCGCCAACCGGACACGATCGTTCAAGGCCGACTCGTCGTCAGGCCCCAAATCCGCGCTCTCAATCAGAGCCACCTTTTTTTAGACAGAGGGATTTCCCGAATCGAAGTAATGTATCCCCGCGTCGAGGATACCAGACTTACTCTTTTTACGAGCCTCGCCCATATTATCGTGGCAACTATCCAGGCCAACAATATAACCGGCCTCAGGGACCGCCGCGACGAGTGCATTTTGATAATAATCATGATTATGATAGACCGCAGAGTCTTCCTTATCGTGGAAACGATCCTAATCGTATTATGTGTTTTAGATGTAATAGGGTAGGTCACATACAAAAATTTTGTAACGTGAAAATGGAATCAACAAATGCCTGCTCGGTTAAATCTACACCTTATGAGACTGACGGTCATTCTGAATCTTCATGACAATCCAAGGCTATTCCAGTCATGTCCGCCCTACATGAACTGGGTGAATTAACATTTTACCAGGGCCGCGTGAACGCCATTCGCGCTTCTGTTCTACGTGACTCCGGATGCACGACTATCGGCGTTCGACAGTCACTAGTCCGTCCAACACAATTTTTGGACAAGGATGTAACTTGTATTACTTTTGGCGGATCTGTAGAGCGATTCCGTCTTGCAGAAGTTTATATTGATACACCTTTTCTCACAGGTATTGTTACCGCATGTGTACTGCCTAATCCGGTGGCTGATATAATCATAGGCAATGTACCTCAAGTAAATAAGTTTCCTATCGGTAACTTGGAAATTTGGACTGAGGATGAGAGTGTTGCTTGTGCGACAACACGCCTACAATCGAGTCGACGAGCAGACAGTCCATTGAGTAATCCTACTATTGAAGTGAACATAACGTCTAGTGCATTTCATGATGAGCAACATTCAGATCCCACATTGAAACATTTGTTTGCTAAGGTTGATCCTACCGCGCCGGATACCTCTAAGTTTCTTATTAAAGATGACTTATTATATCGTAATTTTCGGAGTAAGCGAGAGGCCGTTATGCAGCTTGTAGTACCGAGATCTTTTCGTCGCGACATTATTCGTCTCGCGCATGACACTTCCTTGGCGGGTCACCAGGGAAAGGCCAGAACTAAGTCTCGAATACTATCGCAATTTTTTTGGCCCAGTATTTACGCAGATGTAAACCGGTTCGTATCAACATGTGACGTATGTCAGAGACGTACTCTTAAAGGAAGAGCATCGCGGGCTCCTCTGCAGGAGATGCCTATGGTCTCCAGACCATTTGAGCGCGTTGCCGTAGATATAGTTGGGCCCCTACACAAGTCAGACAGAGGACATCGTTTTATACTTTCTGTCATTGACTACGCAACCCGTTGGCCAGAGGCCATTCCGCTAAAAGACATTTCAGCCGATCATGTTGCTGAGGCCCGTATTACTGTTTTTTCGCGTCTTGGGTTTCCGGTTGAAATTCTATCGGACAGAGGTCCACAGTTTACCTCTGAGCTTTTTAAGAAAGTCTTGGAATTGGTCGGGATTAAACAAAGATTGACATCTCCATACCACCCACAGTCTAATGGCTGCTGTGAACGGTGGAATGCTACCATGAAAACTATGCTTGCGCGAGTTTCCGCCGACAAGCCGAGTGATTGGGATCGACAACTCCCCGCTATTCTTTTTGCATATCGAGAACTGCCGAACGCATCGACGGGTTTTTCCCCCTTCGAATTATTGTATGGTCGCAAGCCGCGTGGTCCAATGGCCATACTCCATGATTTATTCGCCGGATCAGACACCGACGACAACGATACGCGGTCTGCATATCAATACGTTGTAGACTTGCGGCATCGAATTCTTAACGCATGTCAGCTCGCACAAAAATCTTCAGCTGCGCATGCTAGTCTTTATAAACTATATCGTGATCAAGGTAGCCGATTGCGAACCTTGGCCGTCGGAGACCAAACTCTTGTTCTCCTTCCGGAGACGAAAAATAAACTCCTTCTTACATGGAAAGGACCTTTTAAAGTCCTAAAGAGACTTTCTCGAGTAAATTATCTTATCAAGATTCGGGGACAGGACAAAGTCTTCCATATAAATATGTTAAAGCAGTACCTGTCCGACGAGGATAATCGACATAATAATCGCCGAAATGTGGTTGCTCAGGCCAATGCGGCCTTGGTTTCAGTTGACGATGATGATCCTATTAAAATAGACAATTCAATCCCCGCACTTCGATCTTCTGAAAACACTTCGGATGTAAATATAAATCCAGATTTATCTGAATCGCAAAGACAAGATATAAGAGATTTGCATAACGAGTTTACTACAGTCTTTACTGATCTACCAGGTAATACTTCTTTGGTACAGCATGTTATAAGATTAAAGACGGATATACCCGTCTTTGTTAAACCATACCCGCGTCCGCTGCACGCACAGGAGACTATAATATCCGAGGTACGTAACATGTTTCACCTGGGAGTGATAGAGCGATCGACGAGCCCATATAACTCACCCATCGTCTTAGTGAAAAAAAAAGATGATACGGTGCGTTTTTGTATTGACTATCGTAAACTTAATGAGGTTACGATATATGACGCTGAACCGATTCCCAACCAGGAGAATCTTTTTGCTCAGTTAGCGAGGGCAACGATTTTTTCTAAAATTGACCTTTCCAAAGGCTATTGGCAAATTCCGCTTGATGAGAATAGCAAGCAATATACCGCTTTTCAGACTCCGTTGGGTCTTATGCAGTGGCGCTATATGCCTTTCGGGTTAGTTACAGCCCCTGCCACTTTCGCCCGTATGATGACCATATTGCTCCAGGGTATGAATTCCGTATTGTCGTATTTTGACGACATTTGTATTTATGAAACCAATTGGTCGGGACACCTCGCAGCCCTACGACAAGTTTTTATTGCTCTTCGTCGAGCTGGCCTTACGGCGAAACCCAGTAAGGTGTTTTTAGGATATAATGAAATTAATTTTCTGGGCCATACAATTGCCCACGGCGTTCAGACTCCTGATGACAAGAAGATAACTACCATCTTAAAGCTCCAACCCCCTCGAACTAAGAAAGAAGTTCGTAGTTTATTGGGCTTTCTTAACTATTATAGGAAATTCATTCCAAATTTTTCTTCGCTTACAGCTCCGTTGTCGGACCTCACAAGAAAGAATTTTCCTAATAAAGTGAAATTGACAACCGAATGTGCTGATACACTTCGTACCGTTCAACAACTGTTTTCCACTTCCCCCATTCTCATACTGCCAGATATAAACCAAATATTTATTGTCCGCACTGATGCGTCGGACAAGGGATTGGGAGCTGTGTTATTACAGGAACGAGACGATACCTTGCGGCCATGTCTATACGCCAGCCGCAAGTTGCTAGATAGGGAATGCCGCTATGCAATTATCGAGCGAGAGTGCCTCGCTATCATTTTTGCTGTAAACGCATTTTCGCGATATCTACTCATGTCCGAGTTTATAATTGAAACGGACCATCGTCCGTTGTTATTCTTGAAGGCTAACAGGGCTAAAAATGCTCGATTAACGAGGTGGAGTCTTGCACTCCAGGAATACCGGTTTGTTATCCGGGCTATCCCTGGCGGTGACAATTCCCAAGCTGATATTTTGTCACGTCTAATTTAGTTTCCTATTAAAGAGTGTTGTGTCTTGTATTGGGGTTGGATAGTGCTTGTCCCCCTCAATTCTAGACGGTGGATGGATTCACATTTATCTTGTTCATTACTTTATGAACCAGTTTTACAATCCTTTTTTGTGAATATCCTCTTTCCACCAGCGTCATTCCTGACTGTGACCTGAACTTCTGACAAACCTGACGCCCTTGTCAGCGGGTCAATGAGATGGAGACATGGCAAACCAAGCTACCAGAGCTACTGCTGCCATTGGATACCACAGTATTTTAATTAACAATATATTGTGTGTGAATGTGTATATAAGCAGCAATTATGTGTGTTGACTAGATAATTATGAGCCTATTCCTTCAGTAAGGCTTCATTGTTTGATAATGGTTATACTTTAATCCAGCAGTATACAGTGATATACTCATTTGTTATTATAGATGTTCCTGAGAAGTTTGATTGGGTGCAGTAAGAATGTTTCGATTTAATACATTCTATAGAACGTGACATCAATAATTGTAGGATTTTTGTCCATCCAATATGCACGTTCTTAGTTAGATTTTTTTTTAGTCTCAAGCTTAAGGCTCGTTTTTCTACAGTAGTACTTAAACCCCTACCACAATAACTTTGGGATTTCTTGGATCCTATCGTGTAAATTTTTATTAAAATTTTCACTGGGGTGGGGGATGTCAGGGTTAGGACTAGAAGTGTCGTGCTGGGTCACGGCTTGTTTATTTCATGGTCTCGTTGATTTTAGCCAGTGCAAATGTCCTTGAACTATTCTCGTGGACAGTTTGTTTTTGTAACGCTTTTTCTTAGAGATGGAAAGAAAGTGGGGCAAGATAGAATAAATGGATGGGTTAGCATTGACGGTGCAGTTCTCGACCCCGTGATTTTGATGAATTCTAACAGGGAAGAGAAGGGGTGAGAAAAAGGGAAATAGTAAATTCGTACATAAAACGTAGAGGGTTGGAGACTTTAGTAAGGGTTTTGATATGTTAATTTGACCTTGGCTGTTACCAGTGCAAGGCCGTGACCGATTTCCATGCAGAATCTATTAATACTACGAGCTGAGCTCGAAATGGATGCACCAATCAAATTTGGGCAGTTGGCTGGGGATTTGCAGATGGCCGCGCAGTATATAAGCGGAGCCAGTCCTATGTTTCACTACTCCATGCAGAAATATCCTTCTGTGAAGGCAGTCGGCGTGATTCAGCCAGAGAGAATCAGAAGATTGTTATAGTCATGTCTATGACCTTGATAGACATTGGAATGAGACCATACGCTTCCCACAAATTATCTACTGCTATTATCTCCGGCTCCCTGATCTCGTATCAGGGACCAAGTGTAAGTGTTTGTCTATTGATTCAACGATGAACGTGAAGCTGACCTTAAATTTTCCAGTAGAAGTGCTACCGAAGAATGCAAGACTACAATGTATTTTAACTTGCAACTAGATCTAGCATGAATGTCTGGTATACACATTTATAAATTGAAATTGATGTGTCTGGATGAGGCTGGGGATTGCCAGCCCATCCTAGAGTAGATCTAGATCTAACTTAACTACGTCAGTTGTATTGACGAGTTTGATCCTTTATAAGCGGTAGGCACAAATAACTGAGTTAACATTGTCGTCTGAGACATTAGAATATTATTTGTTAGATAGTAGGCAGACTATATCTGGAAGATAGATAAGTAATAATTAAATTGTGAATGAGTCAGAATGATATAATCTTTTAGGAATCTAGAGGAGACTTCTAGTGATATTTTATTGAATTTTCATTTGATGCTGCTGATGTTGTCCTTTTAATATGTAAGAGATAGACGAAATTTGTTAGGGATTTTAAAGTAAATAAATTTGTGGCCCTGCAGGTCCTTGATAAAACTTATTCGAATTGTTATTAGTATATGTGGCATGGTATGGAAGAATAATTCCTAAAAACCTCTCGATATTTTAAATGCAGTCGTAACACCAATAATTCCTTATAACCCAACTCGTAACATACAGTACCCATGACAGTATCTGAGAGCCGCAACCTCAGTATCAAAATACAGGTTGTCTCGTGTAGTCCATAAACCATCTTGGCATCTCAATAAGAGACAGTAAACGCCAGTAAACAATAACAATGACTAATACTTTTTTGCACACCTCTTTTTTGGCGCGTTTTCTTCCTATATAATTTTGTCCTTACTTTTGGACCTTTCTCAGTCCGCTGGATATCTGTAGGGTCCGAGTTATTCGCTTAATTTTGTTAAAATGGGACTACAACGGGTCACTAAACGTTGTCAATACGCGAGATCTACGAAAGATGGATAAATCTAAACTGTTTTCTATCCAGATCTCTGATATTATCAAGGCAAAATCATTGATACCGAATTCTTGGGAGGGAGTAGCTATGAGGTAGAAGATAGTATTCCTCTAGCTAGAATAGCAACCACAAAGCGACCAATACAATTTGAAAATGAGCACACTAACCGCTGTTTCCATACATCTCACGAAATGGGAAAGAGCTCGGTTCCAAAAGGTTAAAGCTGCCAACATGTTCAAGTTCCGAATGCCAATGGAGAAAACTTAACTGTGATATTTTAGCAGAAGATATCTGGACTGTGATTCAAATGGCTTATTGGGATCAAAGTGATCTAAGACTACAGAGAGAATGGGCGTTGAGACACGTAGAGGTGTTTAATAGATCCAGAGAATACGAAAGCATCACAGACAAAAAGGACAATGCAATATTTTTTTGCTGCATGGAGATAGCCAGGTGCAAGTCTGCAGAACCATGTTCCTGAATACTCTTGGCATCAGTCGTAAACATGTGATGACTGCATTGTCCAAAAGGGATGAAAATACAGGTGTAGTTGACGGAGACCACAGAGGCGGTAGACAAGCAGCACAGCAGAAACCGGACAAACAGCTTCGTGCTGGTATTGTCAATCATATCAATAAATTTCCTAGAGTAGAGAGCCATTACTGCAGGAATTCAGCAACCTGTCAATATTTCTCATGTGATCTTACAGTGTCTCAAATGTATAAAATGTATCAGAAGGAGATGGGAACAGGCCCTTTAGCTAAAATTGGATTATACAGACATGTATTCAATAGCATGAAACCCAAATTTCATAAATCAAAAAAAAGATTTGTGTGGAATTTGTGAAACATTCAGGCAACAAAAACAGCCATCTTTAGAAATGAAAGATCAGTATGAAAGGCACATCGCTGAAAAACAAAAAGCACGAAGTCTTTGGTCAGGATTTTGTGAGCAATCCAAGACTGACCCTTCGTTACATGTTTCAGATTTTGACTTGGAGAAAGTACTATACTTGCCAAAATCAGACAGAGATGAAATTTTTTATAAAAGAAGATTATCATGTTTCAATTTTACTGTGTTTGAAAGCATCTCTAAACAAGGACACTGCTTTTATTGGCATGAATGCATCGCTGGGCGAGGCCCAAATGAAATAGCAACATGCCTCCATGCATTTCTTAAAATGCTTGACGATCGAGACATACAAAATGTTATTTTGTTTCTCTGATGGCTGTTCCGGACAGAATAAGAATTCAGTGGTTCCTGCAATGTTAAAATATTTCTTAGCAACATCAAAACGTGTCCAAAACATAACACTCCACTTTTTTTTAAACTAACCACGGTGAGACATCAGCCGACAGTATGCACAGTGTTGTGGAAGCAGCTGTTAAAAGAACTCGTGACATTATGTTGCCAGCTCAGCTAGCTGCAATAATTTCCTTGGCAGCAAAGAAATTGCCGTATATAATTAAATGAAATACAAACATCAGATGTAAATGACTGGAAAAAGTATAGTCAGAACCTTGGAATACTTCGTGTCCGTGTTGCAGTCACTGGTGATGACATCAAATAATGGACGTCATTCAAACAAGTCAAAGTCGCTAAACAATTCTCAGAGAAAATTTTCTTCAAAAATTCGCACTTGGAAAAAGAATTTAATTCTCTAACATTGCTAGCAAGAAGAACAACCCAAACATGTACATCTGTGATTCCTTATGCTCACGAGCATCCTCCTCCCCCGTCGGAAGGGAAATACAACGATCTGTTGGCACTTTGTAGTGGTATGACTCCAGTTATACGAACTATAGATGCTCAAAACTTTTACAGAAACCTCCCCCACTGAATTCTTTATGTTTTAGTTCATCGTGTTACTATAGACGGTCAGAAGCTTGTGTTGATTACATAATAAACATTCCGGATAGGAGAGAGAGAGAGAGAGAGAGAGAGAGAGAGAGAGAGAGAGAGAGAGAGAGAGAGAGAGAGAGAGAGAGAGAGAGAGAGAGAGAGAGAGAGAGAGAGAGAAAGAGGTAACGGTAGAGTGAGAGAACGGTAGAGAGAGAGAGTGGATAGCAAGAAAAAGGTTGAGAGGGAGAGAAAGATATAACACGAGAGAAAGAAAAGAAAAGAAAGAAAGAGAGAGAGAGAGGGTGAGAGATGGAAAGAGAGAGAGAGAGAGAGAGAGAGAGAGAAAGAGAAATGAAGAAAGGGGGTTGGTGGTGGTAGTAGCAATAACAGCAGGCTGCAGATCTAGATCTATATTCCATGCTCGTCAGTGTTTCAATAAAATGTAATAACTTGACCATTGTGTGTACTTTTAGTGTATTGTGATAAAAAGACCATTCTATCATGCTTTGACCACATTGTTAATAGCACACAACCTATAAATTACACCTAGAACTCAGCGATCAAGATTCCGCCAACAGGGCTATCCCGGATGGATCCAATTTCGCTACCGCGATAGGACTGATAAGTTGTTTCGCCAAGGGGGCTATCCAGGTTTAATGTCTTTAGGCTATAATTAACGGCAAACCGGGTGTCAGATGAAGACAAAACAGAATTCAGGTTGCAGTCGAATAGTGTCAAATGGTTATGTTCAAGTTTGGACCCATTTGGTAAACATATTACTATGTCAACATTGCTCTGAAAAATATCACAAACTTTAAATCGCTCTCCTGAAAAGTTGGCTTTTCTGGGATGGTCCCGTTGGGGATGCACCCGACGATTTATCCAATGCTTAAAATGTATCCTGAACGTACAAAGCTTCCCTTAAGGCAAACCTAACACCTAGCTCACTCTCCATTTATCCATTGCACCATCACAGCCGAATCCACCTCCCACCCCACCAAAGGTTCCAATATACCCATTCCAAGCAATATGTGTGGATTACTTCCACTACAGTGGTCAGTACTATTGCGTCACTGTGGACAGATACAGCAAGTGGCCAATCGTTGACAAAGCAAAAGAAGGAGCCAGTGGTCTCATAACGTGCCTCAGAAAATTTTTTGTTACCTTTGGTATCAGTGAGGAACTTACGTCTGATGGCGGTCCAGAATTTGCAGCCTCACAAACTGAGCAATTCCTCAAAGACTGGGGAGTCTACCACAGAACCTCCTCTGTGGCCTATCCTCATAGCAATTGCAGAGCAGAGATCGCTGTTAAGACTGTCAAACGTCTCCTAATGGACAACACAGGCCCTTCTGGAACCCTTGACACTGATGCTTTCCACAGAGCTATGCTACAGTATAGGAACACCCCAGACAAGGAAACTGGCATCTCTCCAGCTCAGTGTATCTTTGGAAGACCAATCAGGGACTTCGTACCCATACATCCTGGAAGATATGAGCCCCACCCAACCTGGAGAGAGACTCTGCTTGCCAGGGAAGAAGCCCTAAGGAACCGCCACATGAAAATGGCAGAGAGACTGACAGAACACACAAAGAGGTTGCCTCCACTTAAAGTCGGAGACAAAGTTAGGATTCAGAATCAAACTGGACCTCACCCCACAAAATGGGACAAAACTGGGACCATCATCGAAGTGCGCCAATTCGATCAATACCTTGTGAAAATGGGCGGATCAGGTAGGGTTACTTTACGGAACAGAAAATATCTGCGCCATTATGTCCCTGCTACTCCACCTGAAGAGACGAGTATATTCAAATATGCACCCCCTCCACAAACAGCTGCATACCCAGCAGACAGCACTTCTTACGATAATGACACAGGGATCAGAAGCACTCCAGCGAGGAACCCACCACAATTGAGGACACCTACTCAATCGCCACCACCAATCCCAATGCTTCTGCCACCAGAAAAGGAAGAAATGCCGTTAGCCCAATCCCCACCAACAGTCCCACCACTGTTGCCTCCAGAAAAGGAACAAATGCCGTTAGCCCGATCCCCACCACCGTTGCCTCCAGAACAGGGCCCCCAAATAAATAATGGGCCGCCTTTGGAAGTGCCAACAGGCATTCCGAAAGCAATACTCAGATTACAATCCTACAACAAACAAGGAAAAACAGAGACTACTGTACCTCCAGGAGGGAAACGAATCACCAGATCAAGCGCAAAACAGAAGGAAACTTGATTCTTTCACCAGATGTAGTTTTGCTTGCATTTTATTCATTCTTCTCCTTTCTTATAAATTTAATTAACTTCACATGTCTTGTTTACTTTAAGCCTTTAACGTTCATGAATAACCATTAACATCACTCATATTAAAGACTCGGGGGGCATAGAGAAATATATTACTATCGTTATTATTATGAGTTATATAGATACATTGTTACGTTATTGTTCACATATTGTCATTTTGTATTACACAGACTTCCATCATTGTGACGTATGAGTCAAGTCATTAAAAGTCTGCTCAACCGACCAAATACTTCTTTTCAAGTTATTTAACCCGTACCCAGCGAAGAAAGCCTGCCAGTCATATGAGGGCACACCTTCTGTTCCCACCAGCTGAGGACGGTTGATGCCATGGTGGGTGCTCTCTAATACAACAGCAGCCATCTCCTCTAGGCAGGACACTTCGGTGCGGCGGAATTTTCTCTTCAGCAGCCAAAAGCACCAGTCTGGGGCAAACTTAGTGTGTCTGGGCAGCATAAAGTGTACCTTGACACCAGTATGGAGGCCAGTCATGGTTCTCCAGGCCAGATACTGTAGCAGGTACTGATTCTTGTTCTGGCCTGCACAGTTGTCACAGTGAAGCTCCACACTCTGTTCTCCCAGGCCGAAGTTTTCAACAAAAAAAAAAAGTGGAGGTAAGATATCACTGCAGAACTTCCCTTTCCAGCCGCCATACCCTCATCAATTAGAAAGTTAATCTGTTGCAGGAGGGCCTCACAGTTGACTCCGAAAATTGCACACTTCCTGGGAGTAAGGAAGTAGATGGGCCCTGGCTGCGTTGGGTTACTCGGGAGATGCACCTGCTAGGCGAAGTCAAAGCTGTAGTACATAGTGAAATCTCCCGAGTTCGGTTCACGTGGCTGCAGTGTGACTGGCTGGAGTGCCCTTCCAAGGGTATCCTTGCACTCTCTGATGATGTGGTTATACAAGGCACCTTTCTGCTGTAGCAGCAGCGCGGTGGCTGTCTTGCCTCTGGACCAGGACTGCTTTCTCTTATGTCGACTTGTTGGATGGCCTGTGGATTTTAGTGTTATTGTCCTGGCACACCCAACAGAGGTCAGTTGCAGGTTTGGTCACTACAATCTCAGGGCAGTAGCGCTTCCACTCATTTTTGAAAGTTGTGAGTGCAACTGTAATTTTTCCTGTTTGGAAAGAAAAAAAGATCATGCATTATAAATAATAACAATTTGCTCTGAGATAGAGAGAGATAGAGAGAGTGAGAGAAAGAAAGAGAGAGTGAGAGAGATGCAAATCGAGAGAACAAGACTTTCTGTAAAGCGCCTAAAGCAAACTCCTTTGGATTAGGCGCTATTAATGATCTTCATTATCATTATCATTAAATAATGATAAAGACATTATAACACAATAATGGTAACATGTAATAAATGTGAAGGCAAAGCATAGCCCTCTGATGATAAAAAGCCCCAGCAAATACTGATTATAAAAGATAACAAGAATAAACCAAGGGCAGATATTGAACTACCGATGTAATAATTGTTATTCAAGAGTTTCTTCGCTACCGTACTTGTAAACTAGGTATTGACTCTTACTGAGTAATACTATTATAAAAAATAATGTTTAAAAAACGCCTCTCCCCATCACAGCCTCACTTCCATCCGACCAATTTTTAAAATAAGCATAATATCGTACCAGAACCAGCCGAGGAGCGCAAGTACTGCTGGTGAACAAAGTGCTTGGTATGGCTGGATGGCAGCAACCGAATGTCAGTGCGGGAGAATCCCTGCGCTCTGTCCGGCAATACAAGGACAGGGTCCTCTGCATAGAACTGGAGGAACACAACAATTCGCTGCGCATCTTCTGCCGCCAGTGCATGTTTCCCTGGTGCCCTGGTGCGCTTAGTCCTTTCTGCTACGCCATTCTCCAGGACAGGCTTCTTAACAGCATAAAACTTGTCCCTGGATATGATAAGAGTAGAAAATAAAGTTGTCATGCTTTGGTATATTTTTAGCCGACATGCACCTTTGATAAAAAAAAACATATAAAAAAACATATTTTCTAAAGATAATTATATATAAATGTAATTGGAAAATGTCGAAAACTATTTTCTGCATTTAAATGATACAACATTGATAGTACAATTTTTACACAACCAACGACTGAACCTACTTTCTATTAAAAAAAAAAAATTATAAATAAATGCGGTGACTTAAACTCATGCGAAGAAAAAAAATCGATAGAACGACATCAACCAAAATTTACCTACCAGACAAGGGACTGGAGCATGTTACGGCAGACGACCCTGCCTTTGTAAGAGTAGCTGGTCTTTATAATTTTGCGAGCTGCTGGCCCGTCCTGTCCTGCTCTCTTCGGCACCGTATCCCTGGTGAAATGTCCGGCCGATTAGGCCCATCAAGACATCATCTTTCCTACCTCGAAACAAAAGGGAAAAATAAATGCTTTGCGTCAAATAAATTACTAAATAAATGGTCAAAATTTGGATAAATACAAATTTTTTTTTTTAGTTAAACAGGGAAACGAAGAATGTAGCATAATGGCTAAACATTTCCGGATAGCCTACACAATTACTGAATTGGATTCAGATCTGGACTATCCAAGAGAATCACAAATTTGAAATTGTAACTTATTTCTAAGCCCTACCATATAATATAATCATGGGAGCTATCAATCAAATCCTGGATCGTTTACTTGTATTATTTGATCATCTTCGTATTATGAAGTATGTCACTTAAGTAACAAAATTAATAATACTGGTTAAATTTCTTACTGCTCGACATTCCAGCCAAGGCGTGTGTTCACAATTTCCTCCACGTCAAACTGGGTGCAGCATCCTGACCTCCCACCACTTCCAGCGCCATTCACAGACTTAACAGATCAGCATTTGCAACTAAACTTCTGGACTTAAGTCCGCTCAGTCGCAACGTCTTCGCAGTGGGTTCCTTAAGTAAATTAATAGAGGCTGAAGCTAAAAACAAGTCACTAGATCTAGATCTACTTAAAATAATGAGACCTAAGCCAAAGTCTAGTAAAGTGTTGATTCTAATCTAATCTAAGTAGGCCACTAGATCTAGATCTAGATTAGATTTAGTGATTTGAAAACTTACCATCGTCATTGTCCTGAACTTTGTCTTTATTGACATCATCAGTATCAACAGACGGAGATTGGAGGTTAGGGTCGTCTTCATATTCGTCTGATGCATAATTTATAGCATCTTCCCGATCGGATGTGCCCTCGTCATCCAAAACATACTCTCTCACAACCTCGTCGAGCTCAGACTCAGAGTCATGTCCAACAATGTTAGACCCTCTGACACTGTTGAGAGCTCTCCTTATCATTCCACTGGAGGACATGATTATTGGAATATCCATGCTGACAAGGGGAATGTTCCTCAGTGAAGGTAATTTCCACGTTGTTTGCGAAACAAAGGAAGCGTTCCAGACAAAGAGTGACCCACGAATGGACTCGAATGTAAAAAAAACGCAGCATTGTATCGGTAAGGAGATGAATGAAACTGAAAGTTGGCATACTAACTTCCGGCGCGTGTGTAAAACCAAATTGTCACCATATTTGGCTCAAAATATTATTTGTATAAATTTTATTCCAGGAAAAAGCAGAATAAAAAACATATTTTGATTTGTATTTTTTTTTGACAACTTACAGAATGATAAAGTTAGAATGACAAAGTTAGTACTTTAGGGAGAAAACTTGTCATTAACATTTTCTGGCCAAAGAAATCACGCAGGAAAATTTGTGCGTTGTCAAGCTTAGGTCACTTGAGGGCTCCTGGCCAATCAGAATGCCCAATAAAAGGGGCACTCGATGCTCATACGAAAGTTTGTTTACCATAGAAAACGCCTTTCTACTGGTTTACTTGAAAGAACCCTCTACAGTAGAACCAATAGACAGAAAGATGAGATGCCAAGCTTTCATTCGATACCATGTTTCTATACTTTTGGTCAGGTAATAATATGGTCGTAAGGATGATGGCATTTTCGATCATTTTTTGTTGTCCTGATTCATCCCCACGCTGGTTTAGGTCACTAAATTTCAATTTTTGGACCTTTAATCTACACATTTCATCAAATTTTATATGGAATACACTTTTAAGTGGACATAGATCTAGAAGGGTTTCGTGGCAAAAAAAAAAAAAAAACGTTGAAAATTCGCCCGCCGTCCATAAACTCACGATACCTCGCTTGGCCTCAACTTGACGAGCCCATGATTTCATCGTGACGCGGACGCTATTAAAGAGTTTGAATTTGGATTTTACCGGCGCGTCGGCAGGATAACGGCTACTTTCCGCCCTTCACGGTCTATTTGGGTACATTTTCTTTCTTTATGTTCCGTGCTCATAGCGGTCAAGTTTAACATAGACTTAAATACATTCATATCGTCATGGTGCTGCCAATATTGCCTAACTCATTTTTTGACTTTTTGAGAAAATCAAATTTAAGTGATTGACAGCCACAAAACTAAACATTTAAACCAAAATATAGGCTTGTTCCTATTTAACAACCATAATACTACTATGTGCATACTATTTTTTTATTTCTCCTCAAAATTATGGGATATATATGATTTAGGCAATTTTGGCACATGAAAAACCTGAGTTGGGCAAAATTGGTTATTACGAAAATGAGTTAGGCAATCTTGACACACACAAAATCTGAGTTAGGCAACATTTTTGTTGACTTTGCAGAGTACTTTAGAGGACACAATTTTCATTAATTATGTTTATTTTGACCACATACACTTACATACAGGCATCACCCAGACAAAGCCAACATATTTTGAAAACATTTTAATTCTTTTAATAAAACAATGCACATAAGGAGTCTTCCATTTTGCTCTTATTCTTTTCCATCTATGTCCATTATTAAACACCATTTTACGTAAAATGAGAGAATGTTCGAGAACAACCAGTTTCATTCAATCAGAAATAAACAAATTACAAAAATTGAATTTACATAGGCAGCCAATCCTTTTCCTAGTTAAAAACTATTATGGACAGCTGTACACAAATAAAGACCCAGTGCAAAATACGAATGAAATTAGTGACGAAAATATCAGTTATGACAACATGCCAAAATTAACAGCCGATCAAAAGGAAGAATTAGAAAAAGAAATAACTTTGGCTGAACTACGCTACCTTTTAAAAAAGTATGAAAAACAACAACGGCACATAAATTTGCAGGCATAAAATATGTAGCCTATAACATTTCTTGAATAACATGAAGTAACTACAACTTCGTAAATTAAGGTGAAGTAACTTTAACGTCGTGAATAACATGAAGTAGCTTTATATGTGAATAAAATGAAATCACTTTAACTTAACGCTTAACTTGGCGTCTAATTAAACACAGAAAGTGACGAATAACACGAAGTAACTTAAACTTCTTGAACAACATTACGAGTAAGTACCGTAACTTTAACTATCACTTAAAATAAAACCCAGAAAGTACACAGGCACTTTGTTGATAGCTTCCAGTCTGTTTATTCATTGGGTAAATTGTCAAAGAAATGGTGGACATTTTCTGGCATGACTGATTTCATAGCTTGTAAATCTTGGAACTTTCTCTTTGTGATGGCCCGTCTTTCTGTAAAAAGAGGTATCCAACGCTTCCTGTCTGCAGTAAGTCTGTTTGGTAGTTCCTGCCAGTCGTCCAACCATTCCAGTTTGTAGAAGATATGTGCTCCTGCATCATCAAATGAATATCTGTAGGCACAAACATCTGACACCGTGGGGTCACCTGCCTTCTTTCCTGGACGAACAGATTTCACATAGTCACCCGACAACTTCTTAACCTCAGAAAACAGGACCTCAGTCACTTTGTAGGCAGATGGAGTCTCTCTGGCCATTTCCATTGCCAGCATGTATTCCCTGGGCGTAAAGATGTCACACTTGGTCCTCCTTTCAATAAGGCTATGCATAGCGTCACACTCCATTTGGGTGTGGCCTGGAGTGAGAAATTTTTGCTCAATTGGCACATTTTTTTCCATGGCTAAGTGCAACAAACTGTTGGCTATTGTTGTGGACTTATTTTGATAGCCACAGCCATCACTCCAAATAACAACCTTGGAAACAGCTATGTAACCTATTCATCCTTACCTGAACTGGCCGTTAAGTTGTGATCAGACTCAAAATCTGTAGAATTTGCATCTGATAGATTACTGTCGTGATTTAACACACATTTCATTACTTCAGCAACGCTTAATAGTCTTGGTCTTTTTGCCTTGCTTGCACTTTCTTTTTGCTCCATTTTTGACTAGGCCTAGAGTGTAGTAGATCTAGAATCTCAATGTTCTCTGCAATCTAGAATTCTTGATTCAAGAGTCCTAGATCTAGACCTAGATTTCTTGATGCAGGAGTCCTAGATCAAAATTTCATTAGCCTATAATTATCTAAAATAAAAATCAGGATCTTAACACAAAAAAGCAGGTCCTCCTGCCAACAAAAAGAAAAAAAAACAAAGAACAAAACGAAAGCGAAACTTTAGAGTCCGAAGAGTTCAAAACACGGTGCTCTTCTCTGACCTCATATTGCTTAACAAAGACTTAGGCAATATTGGCACCAGGTCAATCTTGCCTAACTCATAGTTAGGCAGAATCAACACTGAAGCCAATACTGCCTAACTCATAGTTAGGCAGTATTGGCTCTGGGGTTAAGACTGCCTAACTCCATTGTTTATGTTGGGCAATATTAGAAATGGCGGTTTTTTCAAAAATGGCGCGGCACCTTACAAAATTTTTTTTATCAGAAGGAGCGGGAAGATGAGCTTTGTCTAAAAATGGCCTTATTCCATTTTTGCCTAAGTCTGACTTAGGCAATATTGGAAGCACCATGACGATATAATTCTAACACATTGGTATAATTTTTAAAAAGTTGTTTTGTATACATCTGGAAAAAGTTTTGTAAACGAGTATAAAAGTTATTAAACCAAGTTGTCGATCTGAGCCTCTCTCAGAAAGGACAGGATACGTTGCGGTTCCACGTCAGAAAATAATTCTTTCATGAATCCACTGGCATATGAATGTGTAGACTTCACACACTGACACAGAGACAAGGCTGGATTCACCATTAACCAAAAATGAGCACGTCTTAGTGCATCAAGGGAAGGGGAAGAGGGGCCGGTTTTACCATGGACAATAGTGCAAAACTGCAAGGTGCAGCTGAACATGGGTCCACAAAAAAGCGTATAAGAGTCGCTTTTTTTATTTTTTTGAAATTTAAAAAAAACAAAAAAAAACTGCCAATTTAATCTCTACTCAGTATAGAAGCAGATGTGTTATGTAAGATTAGTTTTGAGGATTTGATCAAAGACTTTGCAATAAAAAAAGTAGGATGAAACATTTGAGATAAAAATAAAGTGGAAGTAATGCCAACAAAAAAAAAAGTTTAAATTTCCATCTTACCGCAAGTTTTGTTTCATTTCTAAAACTGAAAATTTATTTATGATTTCTTTTTTTATATTTGTTTATATTTTGAATTATATATACAGTATATTGGGGCAACATAATCCTTTACGTGCCTAGGCCATTTAAAGGTCTTAACCCGGTGTAATAGGCCAAAATATATCCCCCCCCCCTCCCAGACTATACCCGGGGTTAAACTGGCCTAGTCCAGAATATACCCAGGGGTATATTCTGGGTAGGCCAGTTTTATACCCCGGGTATACTTTGGGCTAGGCCAGACTATACCCCCCAGGCCAGATTATACCCCCTACTTTAAAAAAAAACAAAACAAGTCAAGATCACAGTTTATTTCAGCCTGTTCTTTATCACTGTCATCACATATCATATTAATACATACATGAACACATTCTTGACAACCGTTAACCATAATAAAATTTAGATAAAATAATAATAAACAGTTTATTTCAGCCTTAGTTTAAATTGGCATACATACATATATTCTTCACCTAAGTAAATCGTGATACATTTTAGAGGAAATAAACATGCACCAAAATGCATGGATATATACAAAAGGGTTGAGTTTCCATTCAAACTGATATGATTAGACTTAAACATTAATTTCACTCGTGCCTGTTGATATTATTATCATTATTATCATTTTGATAATTGGTTGTCCATGAGTAAAACATGCATTGTATTTTTTGTTACAATGGTGCAGAGAGAAAAGGCCGGAAAAAGAACACACACAACAATAACAAAACATAAAAATAACGACGTAACTGACAGATGGTGCACTTCCATCATCCAGCAGACATTAAATATTTCACCTAAAACTAAATGGGCACTTTTAATTGTTTCCCCTGATGAGCCCCACTAGTCCAGATCCACTTGAAACGTTAGAATGCTAACCAGCTGCCCCCCCCCCCTGCCCTTCCCCGTTGCTTGTTATACTGGTGACTGAGCATGTGTTCACTTCTTTTTTCATTTTATTGTTGACGTTCGCCAGAGTGAACTCCGTGACCTTGCACTCCGTGACCTTGCACTCCGTGACCTTGCACTCCGTGACCTTGCCCTCCCTTCCTTGTGGTGCGTTGGTGGTGTTTTTTTTTCACAGAGTTTTTGGAAAGTTTATTACTAGTGGATAGTGGTCTAACTACAAACCCGAATAAAGAAAATATTGAACGTGTTCATTGCTCAACTGAGATACTTATGTAGAAATTACCCAGAGAATGCAGAACATGTCCTGCAACAATACCCCTATACCGACAACAGGGGGGAAGCGGCGTGGGATGCAGAATGGAGTGCGTGGAACACGGAAGCAAAGTTAGTGTAGTGACATACTAGTCGCGGCAAACTGCTGCCGCACGCGGGAGCGGTAAAAAAAAAACCGCCAACACCTTGCGGATAACGCTTGTACCTTGGATCCGCAAGGCACCTTGCCGATAATGGTGGCCTTTAAAATACACCCACGCACAACTTTACGTCTTTCTATGGGCAATATGTTATTGTATACTATTTAAGGCTCAGCGGTTAAAAAGCCTTTCATGATTATTGGAGGCCTTGATGCCCCTTTATGATAATGTTAGCCCACTCACGCAGGGATTTTTAAAGTTGAATTTCGATCACCACTGTGCAAATAGGCTTCAATTTTACCAAAAAATTCCAAAATTCTGTGACATTAACCTTGCCCTTAAGAGAGACAAACATTGCAGTTCGTACAAGTCAGTTGATAGGAGTAGTCTGAGCTTTACTTATGGCCAATAAATTGTTTACCTCACCTTCTCCACTCACTCACCACTCAATTTAATGGCTCACCCACATTCAACTGCCTGGCTTTTCCCCCAAAATCTTGTTTTCTACTTGAGGCGCAAAAACAAATTTTCCGGTCATACGTTTTAATTCTACTCGAACAAACTGCTTCCTTTTTTCTTTTTTTTTTCGGCCTGTTCAGCTCAGTTGTGGCGCAGAATCAACAAAATTATTAAAAATATAGCAAACTTCTAGACCTTTTAAAACATGCCAACTTCACCTTTACGCCTTTCTATGTGTAATATAATATTTTGCAGAACTCAAGGCTCAGCCGTTAAAAAAAGGTCTCTCATGATTATTGGATGTCTTACTTCTTTTAATAATATGATGATGCTTTTCAACGATGTTGGTTGCGTTAGTTTTAGAATTGTTTAGACGGCTGGTAAAACAGAGAGCAGCTGGCAAACTTCCGGGTGCACCCCCCCCCCCCCAAACCCCCCAAAAAAGGGGGGGGGGAAACTTTGGAAGTACGTTATTTTTGAGTAAGTGTGCTCTCAGCTCTAAATACAGCCAAAATTACAAAATGTCTGCGTGTTTCACGACATGTAGTAGAGTTTGATCTTCAAACATTGTCGTCCATTATGGACTAGTATGCACTTTTCATTGATGTAATGCACAACGTTGTGGGCCATTGTATAGGTACATTTTTAAGTGCCCAGGCATTATCATTTATCAATGGTGTATTTTCACTTCAAAGAACTGTTACGTGAATGCGAGGTTATACTTAGTGATCTCTTATAATGGCATGTCTGTTTAAATTTCTGCGTAGTTTACATTCCTGAATTGGACTGGCTTATCCCTTTTACGCCTGGCCTGGTCATGTCATGCGAATGAAGGATGCACGAACTGTCACCTTGCCAATTAATTCAGTTTTATATTCATTGTAACAGAAATATTACACTGGTGCATGTGAGCATTTTAATGATTACAGAAATATGCAGCAAATGAACAACAACAAAAAATACATGTATCGATTTGGAGTCAGACATTAATAAAGACCAGCCAGAATTCAGAGGACAGTTTAACAGACAGGGACGCTCCCAGGACAACCTTCATTGATTTGGTTACGGGAACAAGAACCTCCTGATTCTACAGTGCTCCGTGGTCTTTTAAAGTAATGAGGGGGAGATGAAAATAGCTGTATTTATTTATTTATTTATTTATTTATTTTTTACTTGTTTAATTTCAGAATTTAAAAAAATGGATTTATTTCAAATGGTGTTTTTCAGTAATGAGGACAGAGAGATAGAATTATCTTCTCTCTGTTTATTTTAATTAATTTTTATGTCATTTATTTTAAATGCTGTTCTTAACTTCTGAGGTTGGTCAATGAAGCTATGTTTATGCGCATATATATGCGTTTCTTTATGTATTTATTTAAATTATTTTTTAGAAGCAATTGATTTTAAACACTGCTTTTAAGGAAAGAAAATTAGATAACGTAGCTCTATCATTGAATTTAAAAGCTTTTTTTTGTATATTTATCTAAAGTATTTTTTAACATTTTTATATTTTAAATGCTGTTTTTAAGTCATGAGGTTAGGCAAAGTGCGTCTATTTATGTATTTATTTATGTATTTTTTAAATGTATTGTTTAACAGCAGTCTTTCTAAAATGCTATTTTTGAGAAATGAGGTTAGATACTCTGGCTGTATTTATCTATAATACAATTCATTTTTAAATGCTGTTTTTAAAGAGGTTAGACAATGTACGTTTATTTATGTTTTGAGTTGCCACTTCTTTGCTATGTCACTGCTTTGAAACCATTTTTCTTTTCGTATGATCTGACGACCACTCCTATGTGCATGAAATATCTTTTCAAAATTCTAAGTGTTAATCCTATGCTGCGCCACTTCCTTGAGTTGTCAAGCCTTTGGTAGAGATGAATTTTAATTTAATTTTGCCCGGGCAGCGGCCTGTTCGGTCTGCTCTTTACGATTTCCAACTGCCAAGGTATCTTTAACGTGCGCAATGTGCACACGGGCCCTCCGAATTTTTCGTCCTTATCCGAGAAGACTAGGTACTCGATCCTACCCCCCAATAGGATCAGGGACACGAAAATATAAGAAAAATCCCAATTTCCAACATGCCTGCACGGCTCGGGTTTCGAACCCGGTACCCTTGGCACGATAGGCGAGCACCTTGCCTCTAGACCACCTTGTCCCTTGGGTAAACTGTTAAAAAATAAAAGAGAACAAAAATAATGTAAACCTCATGCCAGTTATTTTCAGCAAAACCATTTTTGTCTTATTGAATACACAGAAAAGCATTGTAAGCATCACATTTAGATCAAGATCTATTTTTTCAAGACCATACAGTTATTACCACAATTTGCAGTTTTTCCTACTGTTAGTTGGTGCAAGTTTTGAAATGATAGAATGGGACCTGTAAATTTTAGACGTCGTGATTGTAATACCCATTTGCAAATAAATGAGTCTGCAAGACGATGTCCTTGCTTGTTGTATGGATAGGAAAACAGTTTCTTTTCACATAATAATCATAATTCGTCAAATGTTACTATAGAAATCTGTGTTGAAATACGATTTGATGGTTAAACAGTGTACTTACACTATACTGTATTTGCCTATTGAAAGGTTTGGCAATAGTGTTCATTAGTCTATGAAACGGTTTAACCAGACATTTTTTCCGTTTTTTTCTTCACCTAGCAAAATGAAGCAGTCTACAAAACTGACGTGTTTCAGATACAGCACTTTCATTGGCTGCGCTATGACTCTCTTGCCTGCAAACATCACTTGGTACTGGGGGAATCTCAATGTCTACACGGACTCTTACATCAGAACTACCTTAGGACCTGACAGTGGTTTTGACACTCCGTGGACCTTTTCCCTAGCATTGGTGGGTTGCACATTGGGGGTTTCACTTGGCGGCTGCATCAACAAGTATCTTAGTAATCACTGGACGCTCGGAACCGCTGTCTGCATTTACAACCTCGGTTTGGGTCTCAGCTATTTCACAATCAACGACTCAGTGGCAACGTTTGTAATCACAACTGGAGCTATGAATGGTTTGGCATATGGGATTCTATACGGACACATATTGCACATAGTTAAATGTTGGTGTCATTTCAAAAACATTGGATTATGCACTGGGATTATTATATCTTTTTGTGGAATTGGGTCTTTGGTGTTGATTCAGGTCACGACATTTTACATCAATCCAAATAATGAAGTCCCAGATTTGAGACTGGGAGACAGTATATATTTCACCCAGCAGGAAATCCTTGACCGAGTGCCAAGCGTGTTTTTGATTATACTCGTGCTATCACTTGGTCCCCATATTGTCGGACTTTGTCTTGTCCGAAATGAAAAATACGTGCAGCTTTTGGGAGAAAACGCTGGGCAGTCAATGGAAGACAGTGATAAAGATCATTCAGCCGAAGAGGCCAGAGGAAGCTCAGAGAACAACCCTGTCGGACAAGACAAAGCCCATGAAAAATCCCAAGTTACCCGTAATGGAGTGGATGAAAACAGCCGTCTGTGTGGCCATGAAAGTCAGGCTCCACAAGAAAACGATTCCACTCTGAAAGAAACTGCATATTATACGACTGATTTATCCCCATTACAAGTTCTGAGGACTCCATACTTTTATATCCTGTGGATGTGTGCCATGACAACATCCTTCACATACATTGTGACATCAAATTATTACAAAATTTATGGCCAGCTATGGATCAAGGATGATCACTTTCTGGCTGATATAGGAACTATTATTTTGGTTAGCAATGCTTGTACAAGCCTTGTATGGGGTCTGATAGTAGACTATTTCGGAGTGAAGAACACCATTGTCCTTTTCACCTCTGGTTTGTCTTTGAGCGTCATTTTCTGGTATTTCACGGCCATGCTAAACCGTTGGTTGTATTTGGTTTGGACCGCCGCCATTGGTACATTAATTTGGGGATTTTTCTTTATTTACGCCATGGCATCTCTGAAGCTATTTGGACGGACTCATTACTCAACTAATTTAGGACTTGTTCTATCTGGGGATATTCCTCTGAATCTCGCTGGACCGCCTATCGTGTTATTAATTCTTACCCATGGCGGGTGGTTTGCACTGTTTGCCACGGCCGCTTTGATGGCTGCTGTGAGTTTAATTCTGGTGGTACTTTTCCTGCCCAAAGCAGAAATATCTGACTGTTTTCAACAAACTATTATAAAAAAGAACGAATGCAATGACTTGCCTTGAACGAACATGACGTCATACGCGAGCTTTGTTTATTTCAACCCGCCATTGCATTAGTAAATACTATGGAAAATGCCGACCATTTGTGCTAGTTTGATTGTCGATATCGAACGTCGGACAAAAGCAAAAGCTTTTTGGCTGTACCAAGGAAAACAGCAGGGGAACTGAGTGAGCGAAGTGGATCAAGGTCATAAATAGAAAAAGCATTTCCAGCTCCGTAGTTCGGAAAAATCCATTTGTCTTGCGACCAGTGACTATGAGACGTAAGTCGCTGGTCTGGAATGGAGGAATCGGGAGATAAACATAATGGAGGAGTCAGATATCGAATTTTTTTTTATTCTCGAAATGAAAAGTACAATCATTTCTGAACAAGAAAATGTTAATCTTGTTGGCGAATTATGACTATAAATTGGTTAAATTAAGGTTTTCCTGAGGTAAGTATGACTCCTAGTGTTGCCAAACTGTTCATTTTTGCCGTCATTTTGACTCATTTCAATCAGCTGTATTCGATATTCATATATCCGCTACCCTAACACAACGGGTATCGTTGGAAAGCTTATTTACTGTACTTTCGTCTTATTGGCTTTGTTAAGGAGCCAAGTTCAAATCCAGCCAATGGAAAACGATTTTATAGCGTAAACAAAAAGCAAGGACCTTGGGTCTTTGCCCTAGCAACGCGATCTTTGATTGGCTGGATCGTGTCACATGACCAAGAAGAGTTCCAATCCTTTTCGTTTTGACCACTTCCGCTCCACTGTTTCGGGTTTGTTTTCACCCACATTCAGTCATTTCATTCATTGCGACACGACTTATTGTATACGTTCTTACTTATTTTATCGAATTTGATCATGGCCTCACGTGAGAAGACGATAGCCAAACTGTTGACTTTATCAGTCATTGGGAATGAGGACAGTAATTTTAATAATCATTAACTTACACTGTTGGTGAAACTACTGTGCTATTTCAATGATCTTTAACTCACGTTGGTGGTGAGAATGTAAATTCTTGGATTTTGGAGTTTGTAATTACTGCTGTGTACTTCCTGAGGTGTTTTTCACTGAGGGGTAAGTTGGATCTACTTTTATTACTTTTTTAAGTTCTGCAAGTAGTACTTTGTTTCCTACATCTGCATCTTTTAGTGTTTCATTGTTCCCCCTTCCCTTTTCCCTTGCACTAATCTTCCACCTTTCGTCCTCTTCCTGCGTTACTTACATTGCGCGTTGACAAAACTGCGATCCCTTTTAGCATTTAAATCCCTTTAAATCTACTCTATATTGGATCATTGTTTTATCATGCTTTGCTAACTACTATAGTTTACTACTACCAAGGTGGTCTGCATCCTCTATTTTTTTCCTCAATTTTACCATTAGAAAATGGATGGACAGGGGGAAGGGGTACTCTCAATTTTGCTTTGCTTTTTAAGGTGTGAATGGTGATTTATACTGCCAATGCTGAAAATCAGTTAGTAAATATATTACTTTAGCAGTTCAACTTCAACTTTCACACTTTTATGCATGGTTGCTAAGGAAAAACCTGGTCTGAACATGTCCGATCTTTAATCGCGATTTTCTCGGAATTTCCGCCATTGCATGGAGGCCACCCCCCGTCTCTTTAAACTGCTATATCTCGGGCTACAATTAAGCTAGCTCAAAAATGTTTTCATCACATGCAAGTACAATAAATAAGCTTTCTTTTGACACCAAAAGCTCAGATACAGTAAAAATCGACAAACGTCTCATTTTGACTGGTCGCGAGACATTTACTTTGAACTGATCAATTGTGTGGGCACTGCGTTTATCACTAAAGAATGAAAAATGTTAGGATTTGTGATGTTTGGCAGCTCGACCGATTTTTAGCCTGCCATCTGTTACTGTTAGCTTACATTTGATTGCTTTTTAAGAGCTTTCAATTCGTTGCGCTTTTCAACCACAAGGACAGCCTGCGCGGGGCATTAATACGCACGATGTTGATCTAGAGCGAGGGAGTTGGGGGAGGGGGAGGGGGTGCACACAGAAAGAGTGGGCGGCGGAAAACCAGGTATCTTACTATTATTGAGCTAGAGAGTGAACCTGTAGGCAGCTAAAACTGGGCCACTACGCCATAAAAAATTATGAAACTTGGTGTACTACATCAACTTTGGACGAAGAACTACATGGACACATTCATTTTAAACAAAAAATCAGTCTTTGCTATTATTTATGTTAACTTTTTTGGAGTCGCACAAACAGATAGAACCGAAACTTGTGACCGGAAATTGCGTCCTTGACCTTTCTTTACACACTTTTAGCCTAAATTCAGCGTAAGCACATATTGTGTATTTTTCTAAGTGAAATGGTGGTGTAACAGTAAGTTCTATTAGTCTTTGCACCGAATCCAAATGCCATTTTAATGTAGCCTAGATCTAGATATACGGTTGGGCTTGGTACATGGAATATTTGCAAGATTTATTTTGCGCTGGTCGGCTGGTATGTGGAACGGCACCGGAAGCCTCAGCTATTTCTTCAGGAAACACAGGTTGTCTACAACAATTGTATGCACACTTTGTTAATACAACTTCAGTTAAAATACTAACAAGGTTTTGTCATCCAAATTCAAGAGGTCAGGTGTGTAATTATTTGCGTTATCGCATGTGTTCCAACTGATGGCAATTCTGGGGGCAGACCCAGATGACAATGCAGTTTCAAACAACATTAAGCTTTACATGATAGAATGATACTCTTTCGTCGTCAGTGAATCTTCAACGCGCTCCTGGAATTTTGAGACCTTTGGTCATTACTTTGATATTCAAATATTATTGGATACCGCCAAGAAAAGATACGAAATAAATGTATAAATAAATATTATATCATTGCAGCTACTTGTCGAACTCCATCGTTATCATTTCCAAGGATCTACCGCGTTAATGTGAGTTTTGTTGTTGATATTTGACATCAAAATTTCGTTTCTCATCACTTGCCATCTTAGGAAGTCTGTATCTTCTTGCTTTCTTTAAAGCTCTGCTCTGGATCCAGCTTAAGTAAAAACAAAAAGCAACCCATCAGGGAGCCCTTATGAGGGCCCAGAAAGAGAACAACGAAAACAGCAATAACAAAAACAAGAACAAGAATAATATAAACCAGAAAAAGAGAAGTGCAAATGCTAAGGGCAGAAATCCTTCCAAAACACTTCCGCCAGTTGCATAAGAAAAACAAAGACCTCTTGGGGCCAGCCAGTAAACAGCACATTTGAGGGCTACCAAACAGACAGCCCTTTTGAGGGCTAGCGAACAAAAGCCCTTTGAGGGCTAGCAAACAAACAGCCATTTTGATGGCTAGCCAGCAAACAGTCCTTTTGAAAGCTACCGAAATCAGACTACGCGCCAATAATATTGGTAAGGGAGGTAACATGAATGAATGAATGACTTTTTATTAAAATTGTTCAAATCATGTTTCGAAACAACACATACCTGTGTTTTGGAGGGATAGAACGCGGAAAGGAATATTGGGGGCAGAGATGAGTGCTGGTCATTGATGTAGTTTTTGAGACATCATCTACTGTTTCAATGCCAAAGACATACCTAGGAATCAAAGTTTATCTAAGAGACATTGATACTTAATATGGTCCTGGACATGCTTTGAAACACTAGGCGTATTAATTTTTGCTGGCCCGCGGCTATTTTTTTTTTATTTTACCCACTTGTCTCATGTTTTTGCTAATTATTTTTTAGCTAATACGTCTGTACAAGTGTATGGAATTTTTTTAACTCACTAGATGAGGTTCCCGCACAATCGGGAGAAGCCTGTGAACCGGTTGTTCTGTCTCTCTCTCTCTCCCTTTGGTATGGGTAGAATGTGCCTGACGTCACAGAGTATTTTGGTTTTGTTCTTCCGCCAAACAAGATGGCCGGTGGATCAGCAGACGAGGTAATTTCGAGATATGTCTAAGCGGTTAAAATGCCTGCTGGTTGCATTGCAATTGGCTGTTATGACAAGGGTGGAATGGATGGATCCAAGCTGGTCAGATTCCCTGCCATCGGTGCAAACAATGGAAGGGAAGTGAAAGAATTGACCGAACGTCTCCCATGTGCATGAACACAGGTGCCATTGTTTGCTGTAGCTAACTATTTTCAGCTCGTCTCCGATTGGTTCGCTGGTGAAGCGTGGGTCCGGACAGACAAGATGGCGGATATGCGCATTCTACCTATAGAAAGCTTATTCTAGTCTTCTACAGACTTCATGTGTGTCACGAGTGGAGTGAGCGGGACTCAAGGATTACGGGGGCATGGAAGTGAGGGATTGACTCACGGGATAGTGAGGCTGCTCACCTATATTGACTTCTGTTAGTTAACGTTAAAGCGTGAAATGTTGTGAGTGGGGGGGGGGGGTCGGCATGAGGCGAGAGCGCTGTATTGACAATCACTGCAAGTTAAGAGGTCCCAGGGGACAGACGTGAGATCAGAGCAGTCGGGAGATTGTTGTGTGTTTTCCAGTGATGACTGGTAGGTTGAACTGTGATTTATAATTATGATGATTGATGTATTATATTCGCCTATGACCATGATGTAAATAAGTATATGTGAGGAATGTGGAAGTCAGTGATTACTGTGTATAGAAATGTGCGCCATGAGCGATAGATGTAAGTTAGGTTCATGGATTCGTAGCGAGAGTGAGTGCTGTGTGGTACGGTGGAGGTGTGTTACCGTAAGATGTGTGGTGAGTGAAAGGTGGACTATTGGGTGTACGCTTCATGGTTTGTAATGAGGGGTGAAGTGGTTAGAAATGGTATGGTATTATACCAATGTAATGTTCTTCTTGTAGGTGCCGGGGTCGGGCAGAGACGCCACCCGCGGTAAGCGAACTAGCACAGGGGATAGGCCAGCATAGGGCCGAAGGCTACGCATAGGCCAGTGGAGTGAAGCTGTCGAGCAGGACAGGAGGAACGCATGAGTCGTGGTAGTCTGGCCACAGACAGGGATGTGTATATAATTGTTAATGTGCTCTTAAGATGTACTACATGTGATAGTGATATACGACTGTGCTATTGTGAGATTAATGTGAATTGAACTATTAACGTGCTATTGCCATGTTGAGGAGCTCTTGGAATGCTCAGGTGTTATTGTCATAGGAATGTGTTATTAAGACATTGAGTGGAGAGGCTGAAGCCGACGGGTATTTAAAAGTAACTACCGGGTTGTGGGCCCGAGGAAGAGTGCTTGAGGGAAAGAAGGCCGTTGGACGGCAGTTGATTAGAATAATATAATGTATGTAATTGCATTGTTATCTTTATCTTTATGTGTAATAAATGTGTGAGTCTGATGGGTTGTTCTGTTAAGTGTTATACGTGTTCGTTCGTGATTGTTGTCCTGTTATAATTATTACATCTCCCAGTCTGGGATTTGTGACAATGTGCACCGGAACTAATTTCTGGTAAGGAAATTGCGCGCACCGAACGCGCATGAATACATCGTTACCGATGCGGTGGGCTTACTACTAGGAGCCAAAACCACGATCATTTTTACAACGTTTTATTTAAGAAAATACCTGGTGCTTGAATTAACACAATCGGTCGATACAAAAGCGACTGGCATGAATTGGTTGACACTTGGGAAAATTAACTTTATAATTTTTGAAACTGTCATTTACGCTGTAGCTCAAGCAAAAAAAAAAAGGCCGAAATTGCACCACAACGAATTACTCCCGCCACTATTTTATTTTTACAATAAGATTTCTTACAGTAACTTTTGTGGTATGGACAGGAACTCTCAACACTATCCAGTCTGAACTGTAAAAGTCTTTCAAAGATGTTTTTTCTTTCACTCTGTATAAAGTAACACAGGACATACTACATTAGATATTAATGTAAAGGAAAATCTGTGAACCAAAATGGGATTCAATAGTTTGAGAATTTGGCTTAGATAGCAGTGTTGGAAAAATTGGTGTCCACTTGAGCAGAATATTAGGCTTTCCGTAGCGAAGCGAATATCCGGGAGCCGAATATTCTTCTTGCCGTAGCAAATGAGTTAAACTGTTGCAGAGTTGTTCGTAATGTTTGGTGTAACTGGCGTTCATTGTTAGGAGATATAATCGTTATTATAAAGCATTCTGGCCCCGTCTAAGGGAAGAGTTCTACAGAAATGTCCATTATTGTAGTAAATAATTTATTTATTTATTATCAATTCTAAGATTACTATTATTATTATTACCGTTCCTCTCCTTAAGATGTTGACAGTAAGATTAATTGAGATGAAACAGGTACGGCAGTCACTTAGATACAGTAGCAATACTTAATATTTTCTCAGAGTAGGTCATGTGTAGCGCAATAGTTTACACTAGAATATTATACGCCGTATTTTATTTCTTAATACGTTGCTGTCGCACATTGGTTTTCCATTTTGAACAGGTAAGGGTGCTATTTCGATGTGTTGGAAATGCCAAATATTGTGGCGCGTTAAAGATGGTTTAAACATGATTTGAAACTGTAACAGTTGAACTAATTTACAGCACGTTATGGATGGGAATAGTCGGATTGTATAAACTATTTCCCTTAAAAACGAAACTGGCACAATTTACTGTTATTAATAAAACATGGGATCCGTCGAACAATGAATACTGAAAGTGAATGATATCTATAACGCTGTCTTTTTTATACTCCCTCTTATAATATCTTTGTATTATTCCAAGGTGATGATGATAATATTGATATTTCTCTTTATTTTTAAGTTTAAATATGATGATTTGGTGTTCTTATTGTTATTACTGTATATTACTGGTTCGCATTCCGTAACGTTTTAACTGGATTTGGACAGGTGGAGTTCATCGTGTGAAAAAAATTTAGTGTGTGGTTAGTTTTATGTGAAACTAGCTGAGGTCCCCGACCCTGCCCGGGATAAATCGGTTTGAATATTGGTTTCAGTTCTGGGTGGTTATTATGGACCTGCTTCATCTGGCCTGTTCCTATTAATTTGTTTATTTTATTTTTGTTTGTTTGTTTTTAAATAAGTCTTACTGCTCTGCCTTTGTGATTTGGCACCCTGCGCATACGTACAATAGCATGAGTTGCGCACAGGTTAGTGTGTTTGATAGTGAACACATCGCAGGAAGTGATAACGAAACCTTAAAATGGCGAACCATGACTCGAAATAGATCTAAATGATGGCGAAACAAGATATTTCCACCAAAAAAAAACTATACCGATTTGAGACTTCTATTAAAAACTGTGCACCCTTACATCCATTCTGATGCACCATATAAAATTTGAAGTCTGAGTGTTGAGTGGTTCAGAAGCCTTTTGCAACGAAAAATCTCAAGCCCACAAATATATATAGTATAGATATCTAATTTCTGTTGGATTCCATAGCGGATGATGGAATGGCACCATCTGTCAGCTGGGTTATTACTACGTTTTTCTTTTCACTCTGCGTCATTGTAACCAATACAAATACAATACAAATACAATGCATGTTTTACTCACGGACAAGGAATTATCAAATAATAACAATAATATCGACAGCCACGCGTGAAATTAATGTTGAATTCTAATCACATCCGTTTGAACGGATACCCAACCTTTTTGTATATCAATGCAGTTTAATGCATGTTTATTTCCTCTAAAATGTATCATGATTTACAGAAGTCAAGAATGTATGTATGTATGTACCAATTTAAAGTAAAGCTGAAATAAACTGTTATAATTATTTCTTTTAAATTGTATTATGATGTACGGTGTCAAGAATTGTTCATGTATCTATTAATATGATATCTGATGACAGTGATAAAGAACAATTTAAACTAAAACTGAAATAAACTGTGGTCTTGACTTGTTTTATAAAAAACGCAGGGGTTATAATCTGGACCGGGGGCGGGGGGTGGAAAGACTGGCCTAGCCCAAATTATACCCGGGGTACAAACTGGCCTAGCCCAGAACATACCCGGGGTATTCTGGGCGGGGGGGGGGGGGGCTATATTTTGGCCTGTTTCACAGAGGCAAACCGCCTCTGTGGCGCCCCTTATGCTAGACCACTGAAAAGACATAATGAAAATTATAAAATATCTAGAATATCATTACGTGTGGTTACTTAAGGTCAACACATGGACTTGAAATCAACAGGAGAAGCCTGATCTAAAGTTCACTGACGACTTGAACTCAATTTTTCCGAAAAGAGGACAGAGATCACTTGTAAACTGGTGTGACCAAATACTGGCTATAGCTTATGGCTTAGGGAATAATAGAATGGCAGACAGATAGATAGATACTCAGATGGATGGGTAGGCAGGCAGACAGGCAAGCAAGCAGGCAGGCAGGCAAGTAGGCAGGCAGGTAGGCAGGTCGACAGACAAACAGACAAGTAGATAGATAGATAGAGAACGAGAGAAAGAGTTGGGGTTTGCTGTCGGCCATCCCTCTGAAATAGAGAGCTCCCATTCCCCACAGAAAATGCTAGACAGAGACCATGGGTGAATTAAAAATTATCTTGTCCGGAGGAGTTTCGATCGTGGACGATAAAAATAATAACGCAGTGGATCATAAGTCTCTTAGACGATGACACTGGGCACGATCATGTAAAGTGAACAAGCATAAGCTTAGTTACTGATGATGTGTTGTGTACGCACGGACTCCACTCATCAGGAACTAGATCTAGTCGCCCCGTTCGTTACAGGTAAAATTGAGTTGGTCAGCCCTTGACCCTCCCCTAACCACAGACATAGGCTACGAAATAACTCTTATCTCTCTCTCTTTCACAGTATACTATATCTATATATGTACACAGTCTCTCTCTCTCTCGCGTTCTTTCTCTCTCCCCCCCCCCCCATCTCTCTCTCTCCCTCTCTCTCTATGACAACATACTAAAATTAAATGCATACATACATAATCTCTCTCTTTCTCTCTCTTTTCTTTCTCTCTGTCTTTCTCTCTCGCTCTTTCTTCTTGACGGCACACGGTCAAACATTGGATTCGGTGGAGTGCTTTTGTTTGGTGCAATGTAAGCAATATGTAGAATATTATATACTAGATGAGCTACCGGGCATTGCCCAGAATAAACAATCATGTGATCCCCCCCCTCCCCCCCCCCCCCCAGTGTAATAAAGGTAATAAACTACAGTCTTGCTTCAGAACTCATGCGCACCACAATATTATGCACCAAACTGAACGCTTGATACGATTACTTTTTATGTCATGCACGGTACTATGATATTACGAAACAAACATGCAAAAATACAGATGTTACATAGCAATAAACATTGTCATTTTAAAAAAAATACATGCTTGAAGTAAACGACTTTTAATTATAGTCATCATCTTCCTTATCTCAATTGCCACCTTCCTGCCAAATTTAAGGCCTGAAGAGTGTATAGTTTGGTCAGTTAGTCATGCCAAAGGTCGCAAGTTACTGAAATATATAATAGATGAAACACACACACACGCATGCGCCCGCGCACACACACACAAACACACAGCAACAGTATACACGGGAAGACATAGGTTCCCTTAATTAACGTGCAGTGCAGATCTAAAACATTGGTTGTCTAGCTACAATCTGCTTTCATAAGTGGGGAGATACGTGCATGTAATGAGCAAAGATTATACACACAAAAAAAAACAATTAGATGTATGGATGAATGAATGGCAGATGGCGATGGACGGATAGATGCATGGATGGATGATTGGATGGGTGGTTGAATAGTTGAGTGGGTGGTTGGGTGGGTAAGTGAGTGGATGAATGGACGGGGGGAGGATGGATGGATGGACGGAAGGAGGGAGGGATGGATGGATGGCTAAAATGAGTGGATAGGTCGTTGGATGGATGGATGAATGAATGAGTGCGTGGTTGAATGAATGAGTGGATGCATGAGTGGGTGTGTGGTTGAATGAATGAGTGGATGGATAGATGGATGGGCAAATGAGTGAGTAGATGGATGGAGAGACGGATAGGTGGATGGATGGAGGGAAGGATGGATGGATGGGTGGATAGACGATGGATGGATGGATGGATAGATGGATGGATGGATGGATGGATGGATGGATGGATGACGTGTCTACAATAGCAGGACCATGTATGGAATGTTGTGGAAGACTCAACAGACAAGCAGATAGACAGTAGTAATATAGCAGGGTTTAAACACTTTGGGAGCGAAGGCGATCCATTTGAGTCACACAATCAGGATATGTCAAGGATGCGACTTCAGAACCGACTGTGAGCAGGGGGTCACAGAGGGGCTCTGCTCCCCATACTCTTCCCATGCGAGTTAGTCCTCTAGATGAGGGGTTCCCAACCGGCGTTCACACCTACTGAGGGTGCGATAAGATATTTAAGGGGGTGCCAAACTTGGATTTGCCCAAATTGGTTATATATATATTCGCTTCCTTCATCTTCAAACCAGATAACACTTTTGGAGAGAGTGCGAGAATATATCAGAAGTTTTCTAGAGATGCGGGGTACAGAAAAGGTTGAGAATCACTGCTCCAGATGGGTGTTTTTTTTAAAATAGTAAATGCGTGACTCAGCGATTAGCACTTAGATCTAGAACATCAAATGTGCGCCCGACTAAAGTTGTATAACTCAAATGCTAGGCCTACTCTTCCAAAAGTTTAAAGCAAAACATCTTACCTTAAGTAGTCCATCAGCTTCAAATAATCCACAGTGTGACGTTTCAATAATCCACGAAACGAACTTCAAAAGCACAAAACACAGTAGACACACTCGGCTATAACTTTACATCCACAGAAATTAAATCACAATATTCTCACCACATAACTTTTACATCCAATCTGAAACATTTCTTCACAGTTTCTTCACGAAATGAAGAAAACGCCGCCAAACAATAGATCCAAATCAGAATATCTTTACAATTTCTTCACTAAATGAGGAAAAGCACTTCCAAACATTAGAACGAAGTCAAATGGATTTTAAAATGAGCCACATTATTAATGGCGACATTCACAAGTCAGAACTCGTTGTAAAAACAAAGGCGTGTGGGATTTTTTGATAAGTGAAAATCGCTCACAACAAACACACTATCAACACACCGACAAAGACCTCGCTATTTCAAGAGATCAAATGAATTTGAGAAAAAAAAAAAAAACACACACACAAAAAACCAGTATTGTGTTAAATTTTATTATGAAAAAAAAAAGGTTAAAGCTTTTAAAAATGCTTTTGAGCTGCGATTATTTCATGCAATGTTGTTTTGTGGTCATCTACAAAGTGGAAACTTCACAAACTTGTTACACGTGATCTTGGTAGTGGTGTTTTGTTATTTTTTGACACCCTCCCCCCCCCCTCCCTCCATGTATTCCTTCATACGCTCGGCCTTGGCCCCACCCCACCGCCCTCTTTTAACGAGTGTACGGCCAAATGAACAATGAATGCTTTGAACAATGGAAGGCATTAGAGTTAGAATGGGTTAAAGTGCCATTAGAACCCTTGTAAATCTAACGCCCCTCAATTCATTCAACGCGGTTATAATTACAAGGGATCTAAGTGTCAATGCACAAAAACCATTTCAATTAATAATGTTCCAAAAATATAAATGACTGGGCTACAAGTATTTGACCGTTTCATCAGAAACATACATTAGTTTGACAAGTAAGTAGGAGGTATCTCTCCTGCCTCCCCTCCACCCCCCTCCAAACACACACACCCCCGAATAGAGCACGACGCTGGTTCTCCACCCCCACCCCTATTCCACTTGTATGCTTTCTCCTTGGATGTATTACAACAATGTAACTGTACTACTTACTATGAGATTCTCATATATTTAAAATGCTGTGGAATCCCCCCCCCCCCTCCACAAACACACACACTCCCCGGCCTTTCCCTCTCCGAACATGCACTTTATGGGTGACTCTTTTGACTTTGTTGTGGTTGTTGCTGTTTTATAGGGGAGGGGAGGGAGGTGGCCATTTAAAGGTTTGCAACAGTCACATCCGTTAGTCTTATCGTTTCATTACCTCATGTCTTGCGTGCGACTCAGTGGTAACGTTACATAAACATTATGTGAGACTTCCCTTTATGTATGTTACACACAAGATATACAAAATAAAAAAATAATGAAAATTTTCCACAAGACCTGAAACTGTACCATAATTGCATTCGGATTATTCTGTGATGAAGTGCTATAATAATTAACTAAATGCCACAGAAAAAACAAAGCAAAATGTCTGTGCTGATAAGTGTGCGATGTACACAGCTGGTTCATTTCTTGTTATTTTAAATGTTGCACTCAATGTAGGAGAGATAGTACTGTTTTACGACAGTAGTACTAGTAGAGCCAGAGAGTATGTATTTATAAAGAGACCTCAATTCCGCCAAATTGAGAAATTAAGTCGCTGTGGGAAACAAGAAATTGAAGAATTGAAAGAGATCGTCTTCATCAAAGACAGAGTGCATATCTGTTTACTGTGGTTTGGTCATGTTTTTTGGGCTGATTGAAACTATTTAGAGCCTTTTGTAAATTCTTACCACGCTTGGAAATGCACAAATGGATATGGTTTACCGCAGCGACCTATTTTCCGCTCCATGCTAACAGTGGTTTTTCGCGGAGCCTCCCGTGTCTCGCAATGCAAATCGACCATTATTGAAACCTGTCTATTTATACATACTCTCTGGTAGAGCTCAGAATCAAGTCCTTGTCGCCCCGGTTTTGACTCAGACTTTCTTTGAATGAATTAAAAAGACTTGAACTTATACATTGTATTACTATCTCAATTGTGCTCGAAGTCCCTACAAACTAAAAAAAAACAGACTTCATCTAATGCCTAGGCATACGTTATTTTGACAAGTGCTTCGATTACACGAGGGACAAATAATAATGAAAAATAAAGGTAAAAAAAAACACACAACAACATTGCATTTACACATGGGAAACATCACCACTTCATAACGTGTTCATAACATTTGAAGTCTCACTTAATCAAAACACACCATGAAAGCAGTTCACCTCATTGGCTATAATAATTTTGAAACGTATTTTGTCAGTGGCAACAAAAAAAACAAAACAAACAAACAAGGGAAGTTATTACCAATATCATTGTAGGGGTGTCATTAATAACATGGCGGAAATTTAAGAAAAGTCTTGCAAACTTCTATTTCGTGTCAAAATGATAATTTTCGTTGTTCAAGATATATTTTTCAGTTCACGGAAACCTAAAGGTTACTGATCTAACTGATTGAAAATTGTTCTGGAGTAAATATGCACAAGGATTGAGTAAATATTCAACATTATTCTCTCGTAATTGATTTTTTCTCAAACCAACAAGTTTTGTCGACCCGCGGCCATGCTGTATATAAGGTAGGCCGTTTTCTTCTATAAGTACATAACAGCCACTTTGGGGAAACTCGGGTGGTCACTGGCTCCTCTTCCCATGCAACGTTAAGGTCCGGCGTGACCAAGGTTCTTGCACGGTCAGTTATGCCCAAACTGACCTTTAATGCTTTGGGTCTGGCAAGATTTCCTCCCATAACACGTTGCTAAGGGACTTGAGAGTTGGGGTGGAGTTAGGTCGGATGTAGGCCGGACAAAACATACGGATTAGAACCTACTTCCTTGACCCTGAGGGGCACCGTATAAGAGACATACGTGCTCAGGGTGGCCTTGTCATGGGAAAAGTGCTCTCGCAACTACATGGTCAAACGGCACACTCGGTGTGCTAGGTAGGGTAGTGTATGCTGGAGTCCCCGTGCCACTTTTTTGTTCAATTTTTGTTTGTTGTTGTTGTTGTTGTTTTTCCGATAACTCAAAACATTTGATTTCTTCTCTTCTTGTTTCTTCTGATAGTGATTGTAAAGTTCACCTCTTTCTCTGTTTTTCTTTTCCTCACATTTTTTTTTTCTGATTGTCAACAATAGCAGTTTACAGTAGTTCACCTCTCTCTTTTCCTCACTTGTTTTAATGTATCCATTTATGTATCAGTAGTTGTTGCAGCAGTATTTTATTTCAGTTTCCCACCCATATTTTTCCTTTCCTTTCTGGCCTTCCTACTAACTTTTTAACTTTCAATTCATTATCTCTCGTGCTGGTCTTAAAAACATGGCTTAAAAACATAATATGCCGTTCGTTTACTACTGTCTATACTTCTCCGCCAAGACTCTATCAAATTTGGGGGATTCTCAAACCCACGTTTCCTGATAATCCGCACAATTCGCCACTTACTCCACTGTTCTTATCAATTTTCTTCTGCCTTTAGTGTTGTTCTCTGTCTTCCAAAAACCTGTTGCTAGGGGACCTTGGTCAAATTACAAAGCCAAATAGAGAAAATAATTGCGTTCACTGCTCACCAATAGCTTATTGTGTAAAATACTGCGGTTCTCTAACAACAGTCTTTCCAAAATAGTTTTCCTGGAATTTGGCCTGGGTCTGGTTTCCTTGCATAATTTCTAAACATCTAAACTGGATAAAAATGATTTTGAGCCTTAATAATTTGTCCCGAATAATTCATAACATTGTCAACAACACGAGTTCACACATGAGTTCATCACTTTCTCTGTTTTCCTTTTCCTCACATTTTTTCCTGATAGTCAATAATAGCATTTCACGCAAGTTCACCTCTCTCTTTTCCCCACTTGTTTTAATTATGTGTACATGCATCAGTAGTATTTTATTTCAGTTTCGCACCCATATTTCTCTTTCCTTTTTGGCCTTCCTGCTGCCTTTTTCATGTTTCTTTCCTGTTTCAATTCATTATCTCTCATGCTTAAAAACAACACTCCGTTCATTTACTACTGTCTATGCTTTTCCACAAAGACTGTATAAATTTATAAAACGCCTGCCATAGGTCTCTGCAGATAAAGTTAATCAATGAAACACCTGCTGCATATTTCCACTGTTACTTGATGTTATTATATGTGGGGGCTGAATGCTGAAAGTGGCTGTTAACGTGCCGAGGCGCCATTAAACTCAAACCCACGTTTCCTGATAATCCGCACAAGTCGCCACTTGCTTTACTGTTCTTATCATTTTCTCCTGCTTTTAGTGTTGTTTTCTGTCTTCCAAAAACCTGTTGCTAAGGGACCGTGGACAAATTACAAAGACGAATAGAGAAAATAATTCCGTTCACTGCTCATCTATAGCTTACTGTGTAAACTACTACGGTTCCCTAACAACAGCCCTTCCATAGTTTTCCTGGAATTTCCCATTGATCTGGTTTCCTTGCATAATTTCTAAGCATCTAAACTGGATAAAGTGATTTTCTTCCCTGATTAAATTAAATGTATAATTATTCCCGGTTCTCTTAATCGCTGCACACTGTACAGTCTTTACAAGATGAAAAGGAAAGGCCTGCGGCGAATGGAACCCTCACTAATATTGATAGGAAAGAAAATTAAATTTATAAACACGTCGACATTGCATGATAAAATTGCAAAATTCACATGCATTTATAAATTTCAACTTTTCATCCCGATTTTATTATGAATATCGTCCGCGTCTTCCGCAAGTGAAAGGAAAAAAAATATTTACAACCACTTACTAAGCTTAGTGCTCACACGGACTTCAGATTGTAAACAAAAAGGATTTCTGTATCTTGTGCAATGTCATTGCTTGTGTGTTTTTTTGTTTTTTTTTCAAACAGTTCAGACCACTAGAGGGCGGTCACTCCCCTTCATTCTCCTTTCCTCCAAAATGGTAGACCGCGTACATCTATTGTCATTATGTTCTGTGTATCATAAGCCCGAAGCGTATCTTGCCCTTGTTTTTGTGCCTCCACTACACCCCATCGACAGTGAAGGATCTACTATGAAACTAATGAAGTTCAAGCTTCAAGGTCCCTAATCCTGTAGGGCCCTGAAGAAACTTTTTGTAATGAGTGAATTTCAGATGTTGTCCTAGTGTTGCTGGTTGCGAAGAGGCCCATAACAGTTCAAGCTTTAGGGTCCCAAAAACGTAGGTCCACCACTGCTCATCCATCCATCCTTCCACCCCTTCACCACCACAATCCTACCCATCCATTCATTAACCATCTACATGGTTGTATACTCTGACCACTCATCCATCCACCCACCTAACTATCACGCCATCCATCCATCCCTCCATCCACCTAACTACACCGTACATGTGTGTTACCCTCAAATCCCAAATTTCCAGGAGATTTCTAACTGCAGAGCCCCAGACTCTCATCTTTAGAGCCGTGGACTCACTTCGACAGACACCATCCTGCCCCACAATGACGTGTATAATTTGTAAACTGGTGTTTGGGGGAAAAAAAGGGGGGGGGGGAGTGGAGTATCTGTTATATTCTAGAAACCTAAGATGTCATGGAAAATAACATGTGTAGATTTTTTCATTTCATTTAAAACAATGATTGTCTGGATCTAGATCTATGTTTCACTCTGTTATTACTCTCAGAGAAACAAGTATCCTGAATACTCTCTACTGTCTCTAATGAGGAGGATTTTTTTGTTAAAAATTACAACAAAGTGCAATAATTGTTCACTCACATAATTTTGTACATGGAAAGAAGTAAGTTCATTAACATCACACTGCAAGATAAAATTCCTCACGCTGAAATACGCACACAAACAAAGCTAACGGACATTGTAAAATTCATGCTACAACAAAAGTGGAATTGGACCTGACATAATTATGGGCAGGATGAATGACAATAGATGGACAGAACGCTGCACTGAATGGCAATCACGGACAGGAAAAAGACGAGGACGACCAGGAAGAAGATGACAGGCACTAAGCTTATCTCTCTCTGCCATCAAGTTTTCAGAAATTGACTAATGAAGTTGCATGTGCTCATAGCTTTCAAAGATAATTTTTTTTTCTGTTTCTTTTCTTTTTAGTAATATTTACAAATTATGCACCGAATCTGCTTGATACTTTGACACATAATGGAGAAGGCCCGTAGAAGTAGCATGTAGTGTGTAACTCAGTTCAACCAAAAATGTGGAGATAGACTCTTGTCATTCCATGGGGACGATTTGTCACTGAATTAAAACATAGGTCTACATTATATACGCCATTAAGAATAAAAGCCTGACCCAGTGCACTAAATCAAGACAGTTTTGACACAGTGCAACTCTTCAATTCATAATAGAAAGAAAAAAAAATACTGTGTAGTCCTATCCAAAACAAACGGAAGCATTTTCCCCCCAAGTTTATTTGTAATGCATCAACACGTCGCAATCAGTTTTTCCACGCACATTTGTCACGCCATGGCATAACTGAAATGCTGTTTCATTACATTTAATCAGCAAACAAATTCATTTTTCCTTCATAAATAAGGACTTTCGTTTAAGTGGAATGTTTCTTATGCAGGCGTGGAACACGGTGAACATTTCTGAATAGAGGTCGAGTTAAGAATAGTTTATCATGCTGCCCTCGATTTATATTGGCTGAGACTAGAATAAGGTGTGTGCTCTGTCAATTAACAACCATCGAATTTTTAAATCAGGTGTGCCTGCAGAGACCATCTTGTCACTCTTTACAGTGTTGTGCAATAGTTCCTTTTCACTGGTATAAGCTTGCTGTGCAAAAACCAGGTAAGTGTAAATTAATGACTGAACAATTGGGAGGAGTAGCATAATTATGTTACAGAATTTTAGTTGGGTACGTATTTCATGTTCTGAGTGGGAAGGTCTTCCGCCCGTCCGCGCCAGTCAAGAAAACACACTAAAGAGGGGACTTTTGAGCGGGTTTAAAAAAAGGTTGGGTTTAGTATTTGTATGGGACAAAGAAAGAGAGAAAGAAATAAGAGTTGGTTTAAATAGATGGCATTTGTTGTATGTATGTATCTTTGTTCTTTCTATCTCGCTGCCAGTTCATCTCGATTTCACTGCTTTAGAAACATCTGAGAGAGAACACATACATAGTAATCATAAATCATGACGATACTGGGATCCGCACCCATACCCCTTCGCTCCTGAATCACACGTCTTGACCATTTCGCCACGCAGGTGAGTTAACAGATTGCCGGTAAAAATTTACTTATACCCGGTAGCGGTGTGGTCATAGGCTTGTTTGCCTAAATACTCACAGTCAGTACCCTTGACCTAAATTACGGAAAGTTACCGACCTTGTTAATTTCCATAGTTTGAAAAAATTATGAATCGGCTTAGTAGCAAAACAATCCGATTTCAGCTGCTCGGAGATTGCATGATTTGAGCTAATGAGGGCCCACTTGAGTGTACGTCGATCGCCAATGGCTACCCCAGCCCCTTTTCGCCCGATTAGTCAATCTGACTACCGCCCATTGACACAAACTGACTAGACCCTCACGCCCCCAGGTCCATCTGACCATTCCATGTGTTGTGAGTTTAAATTCCTGGCGCTTTTTCGGTTGTTCCCACCCCTCGACCTTAGTTAACGGAAGGACTTCCGAATGCGTTCCATAGTCCGAGTGAAAACAATACATAGCTACCCCGGCGGCTTTCCCTGATATGTCAATCTGACGACTGCCCAGACGAACATCGGCCTACGGCCTCGATGATACAAACTGACTAGACCCTCACGTCGTTACATATCAATCTGACAATCGACTAATATTAGTAATAGCCTAGGTAAGTTGGGGTGGGAACAACCGAAAAAGCGCCAAATTCATCAACACCATATCAAGTTTTGTTTCAGCAAACCTTCGCCAGTCGCGCTTTTGGTAAATTCTGTGATTGTGACCTCTCCCCAGCAAGTTTCAAAATGGCAGCTGTTTTCGGATTTTGTCTCACTTCAGACTTTCTTCTGGGATTGTACTGTTTTTCTTGGCCAGTGTGTTACAAATGTTATTGTGAATATGAAATGATAATTGGTCATAAGGTCTGGAACAATGTGTAACCGTGAGCTTTACTTAATAGCGGTAAAAATTATGGCGCGGACGGGCGGAAGACCTCCCTCTGAGTGTCCATCGCCGAGGCCCACATTTACTGCAAAACATTGGCTAAGAGAACTATCTCGCTAGGGAGGGCGCAGACCCCTGCTATCCCACCCCCACCCCCCGCCCCCGACGGACGTTCCTAAAGACGCATCCTTCTAGTACCCCTATCATGTAACTCAACTGGAACTCATCCCGAACAAATTAACTGTAAGAATTGTGAACTCGAATATCTACAGATCAAGCCCCAGAATATGGACATCATTATTCCTACAATGCTTTAGACGTTCAGATGAGTTTCAGAGAAGGGGCATTCCACGTAATATGTTACCTAAGAGCCAATTTTCAAACCACTCTTAGGGAAAGAATTAATGGTTCTGTTGTAAACGGTAGTAATTAAATTAACATTTTTGATTAGCGCTATCTTCCTAGCATTCCACCTGGCGACCTGGCCAACATATTGGAAATGAGCACATGTTTACCACCTTCCATCAGTTACCGAGATTATGTCCCGTCAGTTACTCAAATTAATTGTCCCACAATGCTTAAAAGTAAAACTTGCTTATTAATGTTTTTTCTGTATGCTTGTCATGATTCGGATGTTGTTAGATCTCACGCAGAGCGTGAGTGGTTTTTACCAGGGCCATGAGAAATTGGCTGGTGGCCTTGAACGGTCCTCGCGAATTATAGTTGGTGAGTAAATAAATGTAAAGTTAAACTGTTAGATTCACGCTTGTCGGTTTTAATGTTCGTGATTAATAAGTAATGGAGTAGGGGTGAAACAAGGTGGGGATAGTTGACATTGTTAAGTATGACTAGACAAGTTTTTGCACGTTAACTGGCTGGTAGAATAGTGCAGACGTATTACTACAATTAAAATGGTTGGAGGTTTCGGCCAATGAGATTGCTGAACTAACTGGGCCAGCGGACTAGCACTGCTGGGTAGTTGGATAGTATAAAACATCTTGTAACGTTCAGATTCATTGAATACAGACGAGCAGAAGCATCGTGTCGTGAAGTATCTCCGGTTGGCCAGTACCTGAACTGTGTGATCTGAAGACTAGAAGTCCTTGCTAATCGGACTGACTGAGCTCTAGAAAGGAAGGTCTGAGTGGGCTGACTTTTAAAAGCCCACGCTGCGCTCTTTTGATGTTCGCGCCTACCAGTAGGCGTGACCAACGGTAACATATCTTATTTGTCTAAGCATAATAGAAGTTCAGAGATAGAGAGAGAACCACCGCCTCATAGGAAGTCTAAGGAAACCCCAGCTGGCACTCGACGAACGAATGGCCCGTATTATAGATCTATTTCCATAGTATGATTGAAGTAATATAGCACATTGTTGATGAATTGAATAGTGATTGTGCATATATATATATATATAGTCTTTTGGCAACTGCTTAAATTACCTACAAGCCGAAGAGTGCTTCTGTAGGCTTTGAACGTACTGGGCTCTCCTAACATTCAAGCCCATATGATTTAGGGAGAGTTTGCCTGGCGACTGGCCAGTGGCGACTCAACTGTCACTTTAGATTGATATCTAGTTTCGTATAATATACCCATTTGCTATTGATTGCAGTACATCCAATAAGGAACCAAAGTTACATGAATATCATAGATTAAGTTAGTAATTAGAATTTATTGCTTTGAATATACCTCTATTGTCTTTTGTTTTGTTTATTAATATTTAAATAATAAGATGGCCTGACCGGCCTGACATAGATATACGCTCTAGTTATGTAATACTTTTCTTGTGTGGTTGTGTCCGAGTGTGAGTTAGCTGCCTCTCGTGCAGTCATAACATCCCCAAGACCCTAACTCTGCTCGTGACAATGCTCAAAAGCATTTTTTGAATGTAGAAAACCATTGTTCACTAATCCTGTTAGTTTGGTTTCATAAATTCTGCAGTTTCATTTTGCTATGTAGAACATGATGTTTTTTCTGTCCCATCAGTTACCAACTAACGTGGAGGCAATTGAAATGGGGAGGAGTTCCGTTTGCGTTACATGAAATTTTTACCGTTATTAAGTAAAGCTCACTGTTACACATTGTTCCCGACCTTATGTCCAATTATCACTTCATATTCACAATAATATTTGTAACATACTTGCTAAGAAAGATAGTATAATCCAAGAAAAAAGTCTGAAGTGAGACAAAATCCGAAAACAGCTGTCATTTTGAAACTTACTGGGGAGAGGTCACAGTAACAGAATTTACCAAAAAGCGCGGCTGGCGAAGGTTTACTGAAACAAAACTTGATATAGTGTTCACGAATTTAAACTCACAACACATGGAATGGTCAGATGGACCTGGGGGCGTGAGGGTCTAGTCAGTTTGTATCAATGGGCGGTAGTCAGATTGACTAATCGGGCGAAAAGGGCTGGGGTAGCCATTGGCGATCGACGTACACACAAGTAGGCCCTCATTAGATCAGATCATGCAATCTCCGAGCAGCTGAAATCGGATTGTTTCGCTACTAAGCCGATTCATAATTTTTTCAAACTATGCAAATTAACAAGGTCGGTAACTTTCCGTAATTTAGGTCAAGGTACTGACTGTGAGTATAAGTAAATTTTTACCGACAATCTGTTAACTCACCTGCGTGGCGAAATGGTTAAGACATGTGATTCAGGAGCGAAAGGGTGTGGGTGCGGATCCGAGCATTGTCATGATTTATGATTATTATGTATGTGTTCTCTTTCAGATGCTTCTAGCGCAGAGAAATCGAGATGAAATGGAAGCAAGATAGAGAGGGGAGAGAGACACATAAGAGAAAACGAAAAATGACGTGAATTATTTATTGCTAGACAAGTTTTTGCACGTTTATTAACCCCCCAAAAATACCTAGGCACTTTTTTTTTTCAACCCCCTCAAAATAAACCCTCTTTAGCATGTAACGCGTTCGGAACTCCTTCCTTGAAATGGACTCATCTTAATCTTTATTACTTAAAACACATTTTTATCATTTCTGTACCATTTTTTCTGGCTGATTTTGAAATAAATGGTTGGTTATTTATTTAGTGGCGTTTTCTTTCTTAAAAATGGTCCCAAAAGTGACACGACTATTGTCGTAGCGAAGAATAGATATAATCAAGGGAGTGACTATGCAAAATAATTCACAACCCGCATGCCGGGATAAAGATTCGGTTCATCTGTACTGCTTTTATCTTTTTTAGTAATATTTGTTATGCTATTTGAATTTGCAAGACAATATTGTCAATCGATCAGATCTTGTTTGTAGGGGCGACTTGCAAAGACAAAACCCGCAGACGAAACGCCGCTTCGGTTCATTTGCATACGTTTCAATGATGATACAGGATTTAGCTTTTGTAATTATTAGCTGGGTGGTAGTACAACATAAAGGTGGCAACTGGCAGATTTCCAGCTGCACTAAAAACGGGAGCTGAAAAAACCTTGGAAGTAAGTTATTGTTGACTTCATGTTCTCAGCTGCAACAACGGCCGGGAGAACCCATTCTCGGTGTCCTTCATCACGCGTGGGTGGAGTCTGATAGTCAAACGTTTCTAGTCCTCAATGGATAATAATGTATGTATTTTACATTTTATATGTGCAGACACTATCATTTATCGGTGAGGCAGTGTAACTTCAAGAAACAGTGACAGGTTACCGTTTTAACTTGAAGGCTAGGTGTAGTGCATTTTAATATCTAATACATTTTGTAAAGCTACACACACAATTATTTCTTGTGTTCAGTATATTCATATTTTGTTGCATCTATGCAACGCCAGTTTAATCTTTTATAGTAAAACAGGTAACGAAACATTGAATTTCTGTAGTTGCACGTTTTAATGATTACAGAACGAAATAAATATGCAGCAAATGAGCAAAAAAAAAGTATCAATTTGCAGTCAAAACAAGAGAATTCAGGGTTCACATCTACAGACAGAGATGATCCCAAGACAATCTACATCGTTCTCGTTGTGAGAACAAGAACTGTAATGGATTCTGGGCGCTTTGTGGGGGTTATAATTATTTATTTAACTTTTTTTTAAAAGTAAGGTATTTTATGTGGGGTTAGATTAGATAAGATGGCTCTTTATTCATTTATCTATTCTATCACCTATACTATGGTATAGACTCTCTTGTGAGTTTTTGAAGAACAAAAATGGATTCTTTGAACTGCCACTTTTTTTTATAAATATAAAAAATGTCACATCTCGTAGCTGCCACTCCTATGAAATATCTTTTCAAATGATCTAAGTATCATTTTTTTTGTGTGTAAAATATCTTTTTATGTTATCTAAGAGTAAATCCTTTGGTATGTCACTCCTATGAGCTTTCAATCGTTTGAAATATCTTTTCAAATGATCCAAGTGCAATTCTTCTGTTATGAAGTGTTCTTTTTTCATGTTATCGAAGAGTAATTCCATTGCAACTTCCAACTGCCAATAAAACACATTCGAACTGAATGTGTAGACTTCATGCATTTGAAGAAGACATGCACTATATCTGCGGATCCATCAAAGAATTATTTTCTGGCGTGGACCCTCAAGGCATCTTATCCTTTCTGAGAGAGGCTAAGATCTACAACTTGGTTTAAACACTTTTATAGTCATTTACAGAAGTTTTATTTCAGATCATACAAACCAACTTAACTTTTGAGAATTTTATCAATATGATTAAAATTATAAATAGGAATGTATTTAATTCTATGTTAAACTTAAATTAAAAGCTCTGAATACGAAACATAAATAAAGAACGTGTACCCAAAATACTGTGAAAGGCGTAAAGTGACCGCTATCGTGCCGACGCGCAATAAAACCCAAGTCGAAGTCCAACATGTTGTTATATCACTCCTTTGAAATATCTTTTCATGTTTTCTAACTGTCATTCCTTTGAGGTGGTGCTCATGCCACTCTTTGGTTATGTCACTCCTGTCAGTGGATCCACAGATATATCTCTGGATAAATATCCACACGTGCATTGGACTCGCTGTTGTGATTCCTCACTTTAGGCCTACATTATAAAAGTGTACATGTTTTAACCAAACAGACAGACGTTCCACCTATCTTAGTACTGTGCTTTAAAACACCCAAAAATATTCAGTCTTTAATCGTATCATTTAAGGACCGTAAAAAACAAAACATAATAAGAGTGTGGAAGTATATATTAACTAGCTGAGGCCCCCGGCCCTGCCCGGGATAAATCGGTTTGAATATTAGTTTCGAGTTTTTAAATTAAGTCTTACTGCTCTGCCTTTGTGAGTTGACACCCTGCGCATCCCGTACAATAGCATGATTTCCGCACGGGTTAGTGTGTTTGATAGTGAACATATCGCAGGAAGTGATAATGAAACCTTAAAATGGCGAACCATGACTCGAAATAGATGTAAATGATGGCGAAACAATGAAAAATGAAACGTAGAATGCAAACAGTTTCGAACATCTGAATAGGCTAAGAACCTCCGATAAATCATAAAAAGATTCCATGCCAAATTTGGCCTCAATCTGGTCAGTCGTTTCTGAGATAGGCGCACACAAAAATCCCAAGTCCACAAATAGATCTAGTATAGATCTAGTATAGATATAGTATAGATATAGTATAGATCTAGTATAGATATAGATAGCAATCCTAATGCTATTAGTGATCATAATAATAACAATGAAGAAAACTGATATAAGAAATGACTTGAAAAAAGTATACAAAGGTGTTGAAAAGTTTTGTCTTGATTGCCAGGTGCAATGTTTTCATGTGTGAGGTAAATGTAAAACTGCACATGAAACGGCGTTCTTAGATATTAACGTCTCTGCCTATATGGCGGTAAGGCAATAATTCTCATATGTCCGTTAAACGGTTTAACCAGTAATTTTTCTTTGTTTTTTTCTCCTTTTAGCAAAATGCAGCGATCTACAAAACTGACGTGTTTCAGATACTGCACTTTCATTGGCTGCGCTATCACCCTCTTGCCTGCAAACATCACTTGGTACTGGGGGAATCTCAAGGCCTACACGGACTCTTACATCAGAACTACCTTAGGACCTGACAGTGGTTTTGACACTCCGTGGACCTTTTCTCTGGCATTGGTTGGCTCAACGGTGGGGGTTTCATTTGGTGGTATCATCAGCAAGTTTCTAGGTAATCACTGGACTCTCGGTATCGCTATCGTCATTTACAACCTCGGTTTGGGTCTCAGCTATATCACCATCAATCATTCAGTGGCAGCGTTTGTAATCACAACTGGAGCTGTGAATGGTTTGGCATTTGGGATTCTATACGGCCAGATAGTATACATAATTAGATGTTGGTGTCATTTCAAAAACATTGGACTATGTACTGGAGTTATTATATCAAGCTGTGGAATTGGATCTTTGGTACTCATTCAGTGCACAACATTTTACATCAATCCAGACAACGAAGCTCCAGATTTGAGACTGAAAGATAATGTATATTTCACTCAGCAGGAAATTCTTGACCGAGTGCCAAACTCGTTTTTGATTCTATTCGCTCTATCGTTTGTTCCACATGTTATCGGACTTTGTCTTATCCGAAATGTAAAATACGTGCAGTTGTTGGGAGAAAATGCTGGGCAAGCAAGGAAAGGCAAAGATCATTCAGCTGAAGAGGCGAGAGGAAGCACGGAGAACAACCCTGTCGGACAAGACAAAGCCCACGAAAAATCCCAAGTTACCCGTAATGAAATGGATGAAAACAGCCGTCTGTGCGGCCATGAAAGTCAGGCTCCACAAAAAAATGATTCCACTCAGGAGGAAACTGCATATACCACGGATTTATCCCCATTACAAGTTCTGAAGACTCCGCGTTTTTATATCATGTGGTCATGTGTCATGACGTCATCCTTCACTTACATGGTGACATCAAATTATTATAAAATATACGGGCAGCTGTGGATCAAGGATGATCACTTTTTGGCTGATGTAGGAACTATTATTTTGGTTGGCAATGCTTGTACAAGCCTTGTATGGGGTCTGATAGTAGACTATTTCGGAGTGAAGAACACCATTGTCTTTTTCACCTCGGGTTTGTCTTTGAGCGTCGTTTTCTGGTATTTCACGCCAATGTTAAACCGATGGTTGTATTTGGTTTGGACCGCCGCCATTGGTTCATTAATTTGGGGATTTTTCTTCCTTTACGCTATGGCAGCTCTGAAGCTCTTTGGGCGGACACATTACGCAACTAACTTAGGACTTATCCTGTCCGGGGATGTTCCTCTGAATCTCGCTGGACCGCCTATCGTGTTATTACTTCTTAAGTATGGCGGATGGTTTGCTGTTTTTGCGACTGGTTCTTCGATTGCTGCTGTGAGTTTAATTCTGGTGGTGCTTTTCCTCCCCAAAGCTGAAATATCTGACTAGGCATGGGTTTTCCACAAACTATTGTAAAATGAAACCATATTATTGCACTCATTTGTCGAATGTCATCGTTCTTATGTCCAGGAATAAAACGTGCATGTCTGAGCTATCATGTTGTTAATATTTAACATCAAAATTCCGTTGTCTTTTTTTATTGATTTAATGATTCAACATTTAATAAAATATTAACATACCAGTTTGAAATAAGTTGTTTATTGTGTAAACAAACTCTTTTGTCACAGGTTTACATAAAATGTGAGGACAGAAAATCATGCATGTACTTTTATTGATAATCAGATATTTCTTATGGCCAACAATAAGAAACAGGGTCTGGAAGGAGGGAGACAGGAAAAGAGAGGGAAAATATCAAATCATCGACCAGAGATGTATTTTGGCACTTGTCGCTACAAAACTAGACATGGATGATTACACGTATACGTTTCAAGTAAATCTATCCCAATGTGCGCATTAACCCTGGTCTTGTAAAAAACTATATACGACCAAAAAAAGAAAAAAAAAAAGCAATCGCAATGAAAAAAAAAATTCCACTAGAACAAGGCCAGCATTTTAGATATTGTAATGGCATACTGTCTAGTGATTGGTAATGGACAAGATCTTTAACCAGTGTAAGATTTACATACAGATGACAATACCTCCTCTACTTCAAACATCTGAATTTCTGTGAAATATGAAAATGAAGAATTTAATTATATATATATAAATACAAAACAACAACAACAAAAATAAGTTCGTTGCAACCGAAACACCTGAAGCAAATTTAATATAACTTTATTCTCAGGTCTTGGCATTCTTTAAGTTCACTCAAGTCAGCCACAATTCCCCATAACTAAGAAGTGGAAATTGAATTTCACGATATTTCGTGACTTGAACAGTTCAGAGATGATAAATTCTGTTTGGGATATTTTCCGGCTTTTTTCTTAAGATAGACTTGTCAAAAAAAAAAAGGTCAGCAGTATTTCACTCAATGGCACTTAAATAAATTCAGCCATTCTGGACCGGCACCAGGTTTACTGCCCACCATAAACATGTAAAAATATCCCAACTCCTTAAAATCCATACAGAAGCAGTTATGTAATAATGCAAGTTTAACTCTTTCCCCCGCAATATAGCCGCTGAAACTTTGCGCCTCGTTAAAAACTTTTCCACTTAGATGCAAAATGTAACATGAAAGTAGCATTTTCTCGCAAAAATACCGAAAAACAAAACAAAACAAACAACACTCGGTAGATCTTGATGTGGATCCACTACCTACAATTCGTCCCCAAGCTGGAAATCACTAAAAACTGGCTTAGTTTGCTATTTACAAATTCTGCAAATTTTGCACGAATTTAGATGCCTTAGAACAACTACAATGAGTCTCAAAATCAGTGGCGCAACTAAAATGACACGATATTTAAAATGGATGGATAGAAATTGCTGAAACTTTGCATAGACTACAGCTTTTTTTTTTCTTTTTTTAATTTGCCTTAACAGAAAAGATTTTTTTAAAGTTGATTTATATGAAAATAAATGAAATACTGTTATAAAAGTATACGTCAAATCGAAAAAAAGGCTGCAAGCAAAGTTTCAGTGATTTTCATTCATCAACTTGAAGGAGAGAGTCACTTTAGTTGCAACTTGAATGTTGAGACTCACTATACCAACGTTCTACTCATAACCAAACACTGCTTGTAAATTAACGCGGTAGCGCTAAGCATTGCTCTCGTAAAACTGTCCCTAGTTATGGCTAGGCCAGACAGCGCGTACCTCACACTCTGACGTGACTAATGGAACATGACTAGCAAGGGGCGGAGCTACGATGTTGCGTCATCAGATGCCGGTTATGTCGACAGGAAGTTGCATTTGTTGATGGGGATAGCCTCCCCTTGATCCTAACCACGCCCATTTCAAGTCTGCCCGAGGTAATGTAGTTTCAAGTGAACAAGTGGGTGAAACTTGCTGTGTTTACGCGAGTAAAATGGATTATTTGCTCTTTTTAAGTCATCAGTTGACTCGGATGCCTGAATGAACACCATCGTTAGTTTTTTTCCTTTTCACTTACACCAGTGGTTCTCAAGGTGGGCAATATTTCTCTCTCCCCCAGCCCCCCCCCCCCCCCCCCCGGGGCGATTTTTATTTCTAGGGGGATGAAAACGAAGAAAAATTTGACGAGGGGGCGACGGGAGGGGGAGGGGGAGAAACATGAAAGGGTCGACGACATTGCAGCGTAGATGGGGTTTATGAATAGAAAAGGCCTCTTTTTTTCCTTTTTTCAGTGCATTTGATAAAACATGCTTTTTTTTTATAATGAATAATTATTCATAATCACCACGCCAATTGTCATTAATGGGGCTTTGCTTGTGAAATGCATCAGTTGTTTCTTTTTTTGTTTGAGGTGGGGGGGTTGGGGGGGGGGGTCGAGGAAAAGAGCAGGGGTGATGAAGAAAACGTTATAGTCTAAGGGATATTGCCTGGAAAAGGTTGAGAACGGCTGATTTAAACGATCTGATTCGTACTGCCGGGAGCAAAAAGTGTGATTTTATTATGGAGAAACCGAATAGTATATTTACATTCTTTTCACATTCGGTCCATAGATGAAAGGGGGAAAAAAAAAACGGGGGTAGTGGAGCCAAAAATTTTAAACATACAGCTATGTATGATCCAAATAATATTTTTTATTAGGAAGTGTATATCCGTACAACATGTTGTGTGGATATGGACAGTGCATATCCGTACAACATGTTTACCAAAAAGCGCGACTGGTGAAGCTTTGCTGAAACAAAACTTGGTATGGTGTTCACGAATTTAAAGTGACAACACATGGAATATACAGATGGACCTGGGAGCGTGAGGGTCTAGTCAGTTTGCATCAATGGGCGGTAGTCAGATTGACTAATCAGGCGAAAAGGGGTTGGAGTAGCCATTGGTGATCGACGTACACTCAAGTATATTATTAGCGCAAATCACGCAATCTCCGATCAGGAGTCGGATTGTTTTGCTACTAAGCCGATTCATATTTTTAAAAACGATGCAAATTAACAAGGTCAGTAATACAGTATTCCGGTGTGTGTTCCACGTCATCGAATTATGTGCGTTGTACAGAGACGCTTCCTTTTTATTAAGCATCATTAATTTAAAGTGCCGACTCGGTGGTTCAATGAAGGGCCTATAGTCCCGGTGGGAAATGTCGCACAATGTCTATCTGTCTGTTTGTCCGTCGGTCCGTCCGTCCGTACGTACGTCCCTCGTCTGTCTGTCTGTCTGTCTGTATAAAACTTTCAAGAGAAGGCAGGATCAGATCGGATAGTCCTGAACAGTAAACCAAGGCCGATAACCCTTAGGGCTATTGTAGGACAAGAAAAAGGCGGCACCAGACAGAGTTAGTTTTCCTTTTTTTTTTTTTTTTAGAATAAACGTGTCGACAAAGGGGCAACATTGTTTGTTTACCTTAGCAACCCCTACTGATACTGCCTTAAGGGAGAAAAATTTAAAAATATTTTTTGCCGTCTCGGTTTCTCCTAAAAATAATGGTACAAAGTCATGATTATGTTGGTGCATGGAAATACATTATTCATAATAAAAACAAACAAAAGACAAAAAAACAACCCCAAAGAAAGTGGGCAAAATCTGCTGTCACAATCTAGGGTGCGCCAACAGGTATTTTACTATATTTTTTTCTTTTTGATTTTAGCACAGATATACTTCAATTGAACAAAATGTATAATTATAGATGTGAATCTAACAATAGTTGATCTACATTTCATCTGTTGAAATATAACATTTATTGGTGTACAGTCTTTTTTTTTTACTTGAATTATACATGTGTTAATATTAATAATACTAGATCTAGCTAGTCCGGAGAAACGAAATTTCCTATCACACCAAGAAAGTTCAAATAGATTTGCCTAACTTGGATGTTTTACAATGAGAACATGAAATTGATGCCCCGATCAAAGCTGGCGAAATAGTACGAAAATTGCAGAAAAACTGTGGGGGTGGCAGGAAGGCTTAGAGCAAAGTCAAAACTTGGCGAAAAGAACAAGTTGCATGTAGCAAAGCCTCGCGTAAGAAATAAGACCCAAACAATACAATAAAAAGTAAAGAAAAAGAGAAGACAGAAAATACTTTTAGTTCGGTTAAAACTTTTCTCAAGAAAAATAAGCATCAACAAAAAAAACAAAAAAACAAAAAAAAATGAAAGAAAATGGAAAAATGAAGAGATACTGTAAAACAATCAAACAACAAATAAATGTAGAATATGAAATATTTATAGAATATTAAATCAATGCGTGGTTTTATCTGAGAGTCATGACATATATTTCTGCAGAGAAGCACGTCGGGGAATGTGTGGAGGCTTGAAGCTGTGGATCGCAAAACGGTGATTCTTCCCATAAGGCGTCATACTGTAAGGCTATGTTGTTGTTGTTTTTCTTGTAGGGATGAACAAAATTCCCGATACCATTAGCAATAGCATGCGAAAATTAAAAAGCCAGTGGTCAGAACTCTCATCCGACCATGACGCTTTGAGAAAACCGTCAAAACAGGCTTAGGTCAAGTTCCAGACCACCTTTGGGGTCAGAGCAACTGAAAAGAGGAAGCAACAAAAGGACCCAAATATCCGACGCAGGCCTGACATTCCCCTGCAATCCCTGTAGCAATATGTTCCGATAGGCTGGCGTTACCAGCCCCCAACGTGCCTGCACCTGACACAGCTCCACAACCCTTCCCTACACCTTCCTTTGTGACGTCAAGCAACACACAAACACACACGCAAACACAAACACACAGACACGCAATGATAACAACCACATAAAAACTGTTGGTTGGCACCAAAGTCAAAACTGGCAAAAGGAAAAAGTTGTACATGTACATAGCAAAGCCTCGCTTAAGAAGTAATACCCAAATGACACAATATAGAAAATACAATAAATATTTATTTTATACATTTTGTTTGTCAGACACACAATAGCACAGCAAACAAAAAAGAAACGATACATTCTTTATTTCTAAGCACTGGTGCTATGAAATTAACATGAAAATCGATACAATTCATGTTCATCTGCTATTGTCATAATATGCGGGCTTTCGCTGTTCCAGTGCATTGAAAGCTATATAGAAATACAATTTAATTACACTCGCTATTCTACACTGTATCTAAATAATAACCATGGCGTCTTAAAAAGATGCAATTTATACTGAAGATCTTAGAAAAATTTTTAAAGTTGGGATACTCAGGAAAGTATAGCCAAAGTATAGCAAAAGAAAACATTGTATAGCAAAGCCTAACGTTCGAAACAATAATTTATAATATAATGCAAAGGAAAAGAGAAGACAAAATCATGCGTTTGATCGGTTGATCTTCATCAAGAAAAAAAAAACAACATGTAACAGGACAGAAAATTGAACCCAATAAAACAATTGAACAAAAGAATAAAAGAAATTTTATCGAAAAATATAATGAGCTCCGGTTTCAGTTTGAGTTTCAGTTTTGGTTAAATGGCGTGTCGGCACGATAAAAGCCACGTTGGGCCGTTCAGGGTTATCTTCGTTATTTTAGTATAGTTTTTACTTGGAGTAGTTTTCAGCTTCCAGATTCTTATAAATAAGATCAAATAAAAGTGAAATTAAAAACTCTTACTGGAAATAGACGAATATAATAATTATAATACATCAATCATAATAATCAATCAACGTTCTACATACCAGTCATCACTGGAAAGACTCTCTCACTAGTCTTCTCGACTGCCCCCCTTATGTCCGCCCGATGGGCTCTTATTCACAGGTCCGTTCCGTAGGACCTTCTAACTTGCAGTGATAGTAATACAGCGCTTTCGCCTCATTCAGACCCTCCCACTACTCACAACAGCACGCTTAACTTACTTGTCTACGTGCGTTAATTTTACTCTACACCCGCTCTGTAGCAATCCCCTTAATTGCACTCACTCCACTCGTGACATCATCCCCCACCCCAAAAAAATTAATGCAATTAATTTCAAATCGCATCAAGATGACTGTCAACGAGTGAGCGTGAGCAATACCTACACAAAAAAAAATGACCTAGCAGTTCCCCTAGTATATAAAATACCGAAATCAGGGGAAAATATGGGGATCAATATGGCCTGCAATATGCATATATGTATCCCATCATCAATAGCTAACTAAACACAATACCTAATACCGAATCAAAAACCAATCAACCTATCAACCATTCTTCATATCATATTTATAATGTCCATATTTTAAAGTCGACTCATTCACACAGATCCTGTCAATGTTCCTGTCCTCCGATGTATAAGCTCCTGAAATCTTCCCCTAGGCTCGACTAAGGTAGTCGGCGATATGATTGCTGGTTCCTGGAATTGGTTGAATAACGAAGGTATACGGCTGCAAAGCCAATGCCCATCTAGACAAGCGTGGGCTGGACGAACGATTCTTCGACAAAAATGTCAGTGGCTTGTGGTCTGTCTGGATACAAAATTCTCGTCCCATGAGATAACGTCCTAGTTTCTGGACGGACCAGACAATGGCAAGACACTCACGCTCTATCACAGAATACTTTCTTTCTCTCTGCAATAACTTCCTACTGACATAACATACAGGATGGAGACATTCGTTCTTCTCCTGTAGAAGACAAGCGCCGACACCAGAGTCCGACGCATCCGTTCTGAGGATAAAATTAGATCGAAAATCGGGTAATATCAGAATGGGTGACGATGATAATGCTGTCACCAAATTATCAAATGATGTCTGACATTCAGACGTCCACTGGACCTTATCGGGTTGTCCCTTCTTAGTAAGGTCAGTAAGAGAAGATGACAAGGAGGAAAAATTTGGAATGAACTTTCTGTAATAATTTAAAATTCCCACTAAGCTTCTGACTTGTTTCTTTGTTTTAGGGATTTGCAACCCTACCAACTTGTCAGTTTTTGTTACTTCAGGTCTCTGAACACCTCTACCCACAATATGTCCTAAGAATATTATCTCTGGACAGGCCAAATCCATCTTTGCGGGTTTAGCAGTTAACCCAAAATGACGTAATCGTTGAAAAATTACTGTTAGTGTCTGAATATGATCAGACCATGTCGACGTATGACATGCTATATCGTCAAAGAATCACACGACATTAGGTATGTCCTTTAATACCAGTATGATAATACAGATACTCTGGTCTCTCATGAAACCTCTGCAGCATATCAACGTGGAAAACCTTTACTGATCCATCAATGTGGATAGCGTAATCTACCTTTGAAACAATTTCCTCAATAACATACGGACCTTTCCATGTGATCAATAACTTATTATGGTCCGTAGGTAACAACAATAGGACCTTGTCTCCTGGCTTAAAAATTCTCAGTTTGGACCCTCTATCTTTATAGTTCTTTGCTCTTGCTGAAGCGATACTAGAAGCTTCCTCTGCTATAGTGCGCGCTGAAGATAATCTTTCTCTTAAATCAACAAGGTCTATCGAAACCTTTTTAAACGGTTCCGAAACCGTGGGGATCCTTTGAAGAGGAGTCTGGGGTGTACGACTCTTATGCGTCGTCTTTTGGCACGCACTGCACGTCTTACAATACAACCGCACATCTCTATGTATCGATGGCCAATAAAAATCTTTCAGAACTCTCTCCTTGGTTCTAGCACTTCCCATATGACCCGCTAATGGAACATCATGGGCCAGACGCAATACTGTAGCAATTAACGACCGCGGCACGACGACCTGCTTTTGAACGGAAGCCACTGTGACGTACATACGGAACAGAATGCCCGCCTGAACAATAAAGGAGGACGACCCGTTCTTATATCTCCTCGTTTTCTCGGTTCGCGCTTCCCCAAAACATGGGTTTAATGATGGATCCTCCCTTTGTAATCTCGCCAAGCGCTCTGGCGTGATATCTAGGTTGACCGCTGGCGTCGCCAAAGGTCTAATCTTATCTTTATCAGCTACCCGTCGACGTGTTTCGACCGCGGCGCAAAAGTCAATACCTTTTGATTGCGACCATGCTTGCACGTTCTCATCGGAAGGGGAAACTACCCGTGATACATTCCCAATGATGAGCTGGGCGCCTGGAAAACAACCAACGACTGCTTCGACTTCCCCGCTAAGGAAAGGTGTATCTATCACTATTCTTGCCATGGGTAATTTCTCAATGGCCCCCGAAAATTGGATGCACGGGACAGTCTCACCTGTAAGCTGTGAATCCCGAATGCAATCCCTATGCACTCCCACAACGGTAGATCCTGTATCTCGTAAAACCGAGACCGGTTCGTCCCCAACAAACCCCGGATAAACCCTAAGACCACCTCCTGTATGACATGAATTTATAACGGGGATCTTTCTCCCACAAGGTAAAACACCGGAAGATAATAACTTCTCACAACTGGGACACTTAGAATACTGTCCGCCTCCGTTGTCCGATGTAACACACGCAGCCGCATGATGAAATTTTTTTGGGGGACATGGACTGGAGCTACTGTCCGCGTTCGCCGCTATCCTACCTGCAGGGCAATTCACGCTGATGTGATCTGCTCTACCGCAGTTCCAACACTTCGCGGCCCTACACTCGCGTGAAAAGTGACCCACGCGTCCGCAAGTCCAACACTCCGCTCCCTGTGCTGCACTAGGCCTGGGTCCCCGTGACCCATCGCGACCGGAACTAGAGTCCCTATGCCGTCGGTCATCGGCAAAGGTCACAAGTCGCCCCCGGCCATTACCGCGACCTAGCCCTCCTGCTCGGTCAAACTTACCGGATCCATATGCCGGTGATTGGTGATAGCCCCTACGCTGCCCCTGGGCTTGCCCACTATAGGCACCACGCTGACGCGACCTGTCCCCAAGTCCTTCCGGCGACCCTTCGACAACGGCGACGTACCCAGCATCTTGGACGTACGCCCTGGCGACTGGTTTGGACGGATGTGCCGTACGGTATGCTTCCGCCAACTTAGACGCCTCCTGCACCGTCGCGGGTTCGTTTTCTTTCAGGAAGGCCACCAGATCTTTATGGCACGACGCGTACAGCTGGTCACGGATCATTAAGTCTTTCAGTTTAGCAAAATCCGCGCCCACATGCGCCAAGTCTACCCAGTTCGCGAAATACTCCGTTAGTCTCGCGACGAAGGCAGCAAAGTCCTCCCTGGTATCTGCACGTGCCCGCCTAAAGTGCTCCCGGAAATATTCCTCGGTACGCGCAAATCGGCGAAGCAGCAAAGCCTTCAGCTTATCGTAATCTTGCACGTCTTCGCGCTGTAGCTCTTTAAAGTAGGTTAACGCTCGCCCTTGCAATAGAGACGCCAGGTACGTGGCCCATAATTCCTTATTTTCCCCCCATTGCAATTGTGCGTTCAGTTCGAACCTGTAAAGGAAGGCGTCTATGTCGTCCTTCCGGTCGTCGAACGTAGGGAGCTTAATCCTAACACCACCTTTATTGTGTACCTGCCGCTCAACTGTTTCTGTTGGCGCATTCTTTTTGAGTTCTAATTCCGCGATTCTTACTCGCGCGTCTGTCTCCCGCTCTTGAGCTTCTATCTCCTTTAACCTTATCTCCTGCTCCCTTTCCTTAGCCTGTCTCTCCTGTTGCTGAGCTTCTAACTCCTTTAACTTAAACTCCCTTTCCTGTTCCTTATCCTTAGCCTCTCTCTCCTGCTCCTGAGCCTTAGCCTCTTTTTCTCGCTCTCTATCCTTAGCACGCTCATCGCGCAAATCCGCCTGCTGTTCTTTAATCCAGCCGCGTAGCTCTTCTCCCTCCAGGCCAAGTTCCTTACCCAACTTCATTAGTTGTTGGAGTTCCGCCATTTCACAGATTTATGGTTATGGTATCTATTATGCGAACGACCAACCTGTCGGTATGATCACTAACGATACGACCAGAGACCTGAGATCACACCAGATATAACAATACCCAGTTGTCTCAAATACAATTCAGAAATTTACCTTTACAGCACAACTAATTCTATATCTATAAAATGTATAGCGCTATTAATTATAAAAGAAAATAGAAACGACAAGAATGAAGAAATACAGTAGAAGGACCACAAGTACGTCAAGGACAACGAACCAGACTAGGACAAAGCTTCTACAAAAGAAAATATAATGGAAAAAAATGCAACCTAACTACGCCGATTACACAACACGGTACGAACAAGAACAGAGTCTGAAAAAAAAGAACGTATCTACAGAAGGTAAGAGAGGGACAAGAGAGACGTCTTCCTAAAACAACGAGGAAGATAGAACGCTACAATCTAAACAAAAATACAGGTCCCTACAGAACTGTTCACTGTGATGAACGCGGTTCCTAGATTAGCCCACCTCCCGAAGAGGACAAACCAAGTTCACCACAGCAAACCCGCGCCACCGCCCGTATAACCTACAACGACAACAAAAACAGCAAAAACAGGGAAAAAGACAGATTAAAGGAACAGCCCACAATCCAGGGCACAAAAATTTTGACTTTTACTTAACTTTCACCCTAGATTTCAATTTTTCCCTTCCTCGGAGCTCTGGCTGCTTGACCTCTACAACCTGGCACGCACACTCTGCAGAAATTTAAGTACACATTAATACATATTCATCAAAATACATGCATCAATACATATTATTATTCATAAACATACATAAATCATATCATCATGAAATTTCCATTCATCCCACGAACAAGGACAACAGCACGAATTCCTAGCACAACAGAAAAACAACTAGATATAACGAATACACAATGTCAAAATGACCACAGGTAAACAGGACGAGCCCCCAGTGTCACAAATCCCAGACTGGGAGATGTAATAAGTTATGACAGGACAACAATCACGAACAAACAAGTTAACACTTAACAGAACAATCCATCAGACTCACACATTTATTAAACATAATTATACAGATAATAGCGCAATTACATACATTATATTATTGAACTCAACTGCCGTACAACGGCCTTATTCTCACACACACTCTCCCTCGGATCCACAATCCGGTAGTTACTCCTAAAGGCACTTCGGCCTCAGCCTCTCCCCTCAGGGTCTTAATAGCACATTAATAATTTACTGGCACCGCAGTCTCTCAATATCACCTTCCTATTGTCATACACCTTAGCACTCCCCTAGCACCTCAGCAGGGCAATAACACATTATCATTTCAATAGACATTATCATTTCACCAGTACATTATTAGTTCACTAGCCCCTCAACATGGCAATAGTGCATTATCACATTCACGCTCATATCTACGTCCCTGTCCGTGGCCTGACTGCCACGACTTTATGTGCCTCTACTGTCCTGCACTGACAGCCTCACTTCTGGCCTATGTGTGGCCCCCGGCCCTATCCTGGCCTATCCCCTGTGCTCATCGAGGTGGCTCTGCGGCCCGTCCTCGACACCTACAAGAATAACATTACATTGGTATAATACCCTACCATTTCTATTCACTCCACCTCTCCCTACAACCCATGAAGCGTACACACACTAGTTCACCTTTCACTCACCACACATCTTACGGTAACACACCTCCATCGGAGTACACACTACTCACTCGCGCTACAAATCCATGAACTCACTTTCATCTATCGCTCATGGCGCACATTGCTATATCCAATATCAAGGACTTCCACATTCCTCGCATCTACTTATTTACATCATGGTAATAGACGAATATAATATAATACATCAATCATAATAATCAATCAACGTTCTACATACCAGTCATCACTGGAAAGACTCTCTCACTAGTCTTCTCGACTGCCCCCCTTATGTCCGCCCGATGGGCTCTTATTCACAGGTCCGTTCCGTAGGACCTTCTAACTTGCAGTGATAGTAATACAGCGCTTTCGCCTCATTCAGACCCTCCCACTACTCACAACAGCACGCTTAACTTACTTGTCTACGTGCGTTAATTTTACTCTACACCCGCTCTGTAGCAATCCCCTTAATTGCACTCACTCCACTCGTGACAGTCTGGACACCTGTTCACGCCACTCGATGTCACGCCGTCATATCACCGTCATGGTTACGCAAGTATATTTTATAAGTAAACTTCTTGGCAATGAAATTTAAATATTTCGCACCCCCGAGAAGATACGTGCTCGGCTGTGAGGTTCTGCACTCGTTTATGGCAAGCAAATTAAAACACTAATAGACAATTTATGGTACAACAAATTTGAGTACTAAACACTTATTAAAATGCAGCCAACGTTCACATAGTATAATTTCTTCATTATTAATTCTCATGTTGTTCTCTTTGACTTTCTCTTAAAATGTATCAGCATTGAACTCATGAACATTCAATATCGACTGTGCGTGGAAGAACCATAGCAAATTTTCTCCGCCGGTGCCGGATACAAGGGTGAAGATATCATTAGTAGGGACAATAGGAGACAGGAGTGGAGAAATCATAAGTAGAGACAACAGGAGACAGGAGTGAGATAATTATTATAGCCGGGGCGTTGCAGGAGACAGGGGTGATGCTATTATTAGTAAAGACAACAGAGCACAGGAATGATGATACAATAGCAGAGACAGGGGTGATGGTATCATTGGTAAAGACAACAGGAAACAGGGATGAAGATATCATTTATACAGATAACAGGAGACAGGAGCGAAGACATCATGGCAAAGACAAGAGGAGACAGGGGAGAAGATGTCATTAGTAAAGGCAACAGAGGTCAGGGGTGAAGATATCATTGGTACGGACAACAGGAGACAAGGGAGAATATATTGCAAAGACAATGGGAGACAGACGAGAAATATCATTTTATAGACAACAGAAGACATGAGTGAAGATATCATTAATAGAGGCAACAGGAGACAAGGGTGAAGATGAAGTTGGCAGAAACATTAGGAAACAAGGATGAAGGTTTCATAGCAGAGACAACGGGAGTCGGGAGTGAAGACGTCACTGGCAGAGACAACGGGCGTCAGGTTGAAGATATTCACAGAGACAAAAAGAGACAGGGCTAAAGACATCATAATGGAGATAATAGAGGACAGAGATAGAGACATCCATAACAAACAACAGGAAAACGAAAAAAAAAAATGACCTTTTTTTTTTCTCTGTTGTTCTTTCTTCGTTTTTTTTCTTCTCTTGAAAAAAAGGCTGTTGCCGAAATATCGGCCATTTTCTGTCTTCTCGTTTGGTTTGCGTTTCATTGTGTCGTTTAGGTATTATTTCTTACGCGAGGCTTTGCTACATACTACTTTTTCTTTTTGCCAAATTTTGTCATTTTCTTTATTTATGTTTCGCATTCAGAGCTGTTAAGTTCAAAATAGTATTAAATACATTTATAAAGTTTTACCACATTGGTAAAATACTAAAAAATTGTTTTGCGTTGATCTGGAAAAAGTTTTGTAAACGAGTATAAAAGTTATTAGATCAAGTTGTAGATGTTAGCCTCTCTCAGAAAGGACAGAATGATAGATGTTGTGTTCATGTGAATATTTTAGGCATTAGCCACTGGGTCTTGGGCCTAGATAAAATTATATTTAGATATGGTGGAGGAAGACTTAATCTTGCATTAGCCAGAAAATCCGCAAATTTAGAAATCTCGTACTCAAGCAGTTTGTGCCGGAGGCCCTCGAAGTGTTGTTTGGTTCTACGTGCCAACGTGTGTGTGTATGTTTAAGTGTGTGTGATGTGTGTCTATGCCAGTACACACCAGTATAGGTTACTTTATAAACATGTGTCAGTTTGATAATTAGATAGGTTATTATTATGTAGTCTCCCACATGCATCAGTTAATGTATGGTTCGAGGTTAAAAGCTGACTGAAGTACACAAAACAGAGGATGTTGGCAGAAGGTATGTATAAAACAAAAATTATCATATTCATTAGTTTACAGGAGACTGAACAATAATCAAATTCACTCTAGGGCCAACATTAATTTGTGGTGTTTCTTTGAAGTCGTCAACAACAACTTTTACGAGCTCAATATCGCTCGATAGAGATTATGAAAAGTGTAGTTACACAGGTGTTTCAGTATGACCGACGTAGTGAGACAAATCTATTTTACCTCGGTTTTGACTCCGTGTGAGAGGTCTCTTCTGTCCTTCCAGCTGATTCGAGGCAGTTTTGACGCAGCTCTACCAGCTGGACAAACATGTTTCACATGTTGTGGACATGAACGTGTCCCCGCGTAATAACGAGAGTGAAACAAAGTCTGTCAGTTCTGTCTTGCTATTTTGGATGTGTCACAACTGCCTTAAGTCAAATGGCAGAAAGCATAGCCTTATCTATATATTTATGTCGTATTTTTTTTTTTTTTTGGGGGGCATTATCCAAATCTATTTTTAATATAAAAGCTATGACAAAAGATACAAAAATTTAACAACTGCACTGAAGATTAGACGGCAAAGTAGCACACTATATAAAAAAAAGTATTCGAAAGCTAAATAAGGTTTTCAGTCAACAGACATATAATAATAATAATAATGTATAGCATTTATATAGCGCATATCCATTTAAAATGCTCTATGCGCTTTACAGAAACAACATGTCAACCACAGAGCAGAATGGAGCTGCCTGCGAAGCGCTCAACACACTGCACTGCTTCTTTCTCTCTCCCTGTCTCGCTCACTCTCTCTCTCTATCTCAGAGCAAATTGTAACATATACAGGGATAACAAATATATAAAATAATATAAAAAGAAAATAAAACTGATAAAACAATCGTAAAATTTTCACAAATGCAGGTTGTTTTATTTTGTGGAACAACCAAGGCATAATCAGTCAATAATGTCGGCTTTGGGGAGGAAACGTACCACCAGAATTAAACTCACAGCAGCCATCAAAGCGGCCATGGCAAACAGAGCAAACCACCCGCCGTGCGCAACAATTAATAACACGATAGGTGGTCCAGCGAGATTCAGAGGAATATCCCCAGATAGAACAAGTCCTAGATTAGTTGAGTAATGAGTCCGCCCAAACAGCTTCAAGGCTGCCATGGCGTAAACAAAGTGAAACCCCCAAATCAATGTACCGCAGGTCCAAATCAAATACAACCATCGGCTTAGCATGGCCGTGAAATACCAGAAAATAACGCTCAAAGACAAACCAGAGGTGAAAAAGACAATGGTGTTCTTCACTCCGAAATAGTCTACTATCAGACCCCACACAAAGCCGGTACAGGTAAAGCTAATCAAAATAATAGTTCCTACATCAGCCAAAAAGTGATCATCCTTAATCCACAGCTGGCCGTAAATTTTATAATAATTTGATGTCACCATGTAAGTGAAAGATGACGTCATGGCACACGACCACATGGTATAAAAACCCGGAGTCTTCAGAACTTGTAATGGGGAAAAATCCGTGGTATATGCAGTTTCCTTCTGAGTGGAAGCGTTTTCTTGTGAAGCCTGACTTTCATGGCCGCACAGGCGGCTGTTTTCATCCACTCCATTACGGGTAACTTGGTGGGCTTTCTCTTGTCCGACAGGGTTGTTCTCTGAGCTCCCTCTCGCCTCTTCAGCTGACTGATCTTTGCCTTTCATTGCTTGCCCAGCATTTTCTCCCAACAACTGCACGTATTTTTCATTTCGGATAAGACAAAGTCCGATAACATGTGGAACAAACGATAGCACAAGTAAAATAAAAAACACGCTTGGTATTCGGTGAAGGATTTGCTGCTGAGTGAAATACGCATTATCTTCCAGTGTCAAATCTGGAGCTTCGTTGTCTGGATTGATGTAAAATGTCGTGACCTGAATCAACACCAAAGACCCTAATCCAATGTTTGGTGTAATAATCCCAGTGATTAATCCTATGTTTTTGAAATGACACCAACATTTAACTATGTGCAATAAATGTCCGTACAGAATCCCAAATGCCAAACCATTTATAGGTCCAGTTGTGATCACAAACGCTGCGACTGAGTGCTTGATTGTGAAATAACTGAGACCCAAACCGAGGTTGTAAATGATGGTAGCGATAAAAAGCGTCCAGTGATTACCTAGAAACTTGCTGATGATACCACCAAATGAAACTCCCAACGTGCAGCCCACCAGTGCTAGGGAAAAGGTCCACGGAGTGTCAAAACCACTGTCAGGTCCTAGGGTGGCTCTGAGGTAAGAGTCCGTGTAGACATTGAGATTCCCCCAGTACCAGGTTATGTTTGCAGGCAAGATAGCCATAGCGCAGCCAATGAAAGTGCTGTATCTGAAACGCGTCAGTTTTGTAGACTCCTTCATTCTGCTAGAAGGAGAGAAAGTGAAAAATTACTAGTTAAACCGTTTAACGAACAGGTGAGCATTATTGGCCATACCTTCTAATAGGCAGAGACATTAATGTTTAAGTGTGCCGTTTCATAGGCAATTACACATTATTGTCCAAGTATACTGTTTCATAGGCAAATACACGTTACTGTCCAATTATACTATTTAAGAGGCAATACAGTATCGTCCAAGTACACTGTACAATGGCAGACATAAATTATCATGCAGAATTTCCCTTCAACCTTGGTTTAGCATTTCTGGTAGTGAGGAGTACAGTTGTAAAAAATGTACCCTTGAATCTTTCATTTTCAATGAACATTTACCGAAGACATCTTGCTGCACGTGGACGTCACTGCAAATACTTCTCAATAATTCCATACAGTTTTTATTAATTCATTTCTCCGCTAAATTCTAATCATTATTATTAGTTTTGTTATTTATCATTTTTATCATTATCATTTGTTATTGTTATAATTATTTCTGTTAGTACACGTATTATTTGTATTTGTATTTGTATTTGTATGCTTTTTTAATCCCAATTGGGAAATTAGTATTGGTATTTTGTACTACTACACTATTATTATTATGCTTTGTTTCTCATGGTTCTTAAATGCTACTGTTAAAGATTCAATTTTTCTTTTTATTGTACAAAGATAGGCAGAACGTGTGCCTTTTTGGTTAAAATCTATACATCTTTATAATGTAAAAATGAGGAATCAATCATAACTGTGAGACCAACTGAGGGCCCAAATGATCCTTTAGATATTTTCCTTTTAGGTTCATCTTATCTTATCTTATTATTTAAAAAAAAAATCATGGCAGGAGTAATTCATTGTGGTACAATATTGGCCCTTTTTTTGCTCGACGTTACAGCCTAAATGACAATTTCAAAACTTAGACTTAATTTTCTTTGATGTCAACTAATCCAGCCCAATCGCTTTTTTATATCGACTGATTGAATTGTTTCAAGTTTCAGGTATTTCTAAATACAAAGTTGTCAAAATGTAAAATACAATGATCTTTACTTTGGCTCCCGGTAGTAAGCCCAAGCCCAGGAAACGATATTAATACGCGTTCAATTTTGTGCGCGCAGGTTCCCTACCAGAAATGAGCACGTTGCTCTGGTGCGCATGAACTCTGTAGTAAGACTGCAGAATATGGGAAGACTTCTAGACCAAAAAGAAGGAGAGATAGAACGGTGGGTTCACTGTTTCATCCCGGGTAATGCCGAATACCTCATCTGGTTCTAAAAAAAATATAAGGTGGGAGTAATTCACTGTGGTGTAATTCTGAGCAAATATTTCTTGCTCAACGCGACATCCTAAATAACACTTTCAAAACCTATGAAATTAATTTTCTCAAGCGTCAATTAATCTAACTCTGCCATTTTTGTATCAACCTATTGTTTTTATTCAGATTTCAGAGAGTGTTTTTTCTTGAAATTTGTAAATTGTAAAATACATTACAATTCATGTTCTCATGACAACAAAAAAAATATATATATATAGATTATCTTGGGATGGTCGCTGTCTGCTGATGTGTCCTCTGAATTCTAGCCGGTCTTGATCAGTGCTTTGTTTTTCTTGTTCATTTGCTGCATATTTATTTCTATAATCATTAAAATGTGGTCGTACAGATGCTCAATATTTCGCAACACTAAATATAAAAGCTTAAACTTGCAAGAGTAATAAATACAAAGGATGTGTTAAGCTTAAAATGTACATAATGCTTAAAGTACACAGAAATTTAAAAAGACACGATTATAGTAAGAGATCGATAAGTATAATCTCTCAGTCAAGCTACGGCTTTCAGTTTCTTCCTTTACTGTTCTTTGAAGTTAAAATACAAGATCGATAAATGATAATGTCTCCGCACTACAGAAATACCCATGTCATGCCCCAGTTTGACACTTCATTGAAGAAGAAGAAAAAAAACACACAACCAAACTCAAAACTTCAGTCCCGACTAACAACAAACACAACGAGAACAGCAAAATTCAGTTCCACAAGATTTAGTGTAAAATAAATATGAGCACATGCCAAATTTCAAACAAATCCAGCAGACAGTTTCCACGAAAATCATAAAATTATGTTGATCTGGTTAATTCTAAAAGGGCACTATAAACAGTACGAGTTGAACTTAGCACTGGAATCCATCGAGAAAAAAAAAACATGGTTCAGTGTCATATCGTGACCTTAGTACCCGTTTGTTCTATCTCCATTTTTCTGAAAAACTGGAGATCTTTTAACATGTAGAAAAGGTATTGCAAATGCAACACTTTGACACTTGCTTAAAATGTACTGTGGCATTTATCAAGCTGTTTCACAGTGCTGATTTATTCTAACTCCTCATTGTTACGAATTCAAGGAAGGGTGTGCCCTGCAGTGTTACGAGGTGGGTCCTCGAGTGTTACGAAAGTGTTACGTGGGGGATTACTAGACTCGTGTTATATGGGAATGGTTAATTATAGAATTTACGTGTTCGACTGCATTTAATAAAATATCGAGAGGTTTTAGAAATTACTCTGCCATACCATGCCACATACACTAATAACAATTTCGAGTACGTTATATCAAGGACCTTGTAGGGCCACAAATTTATTACCTAAATACCTAACAATTTCGTCTATCGTTTACATATTAAAAGACAACATCAGCAGCATCAAATGAAAATACTAAAATACATAACTATAAATCTCCTCTAGATTCTTAAAAGATTTGAAACTCTATATCATTCTGATTCATTCACAGTTTACTTAGTAATTATTTATCTTCAGAAATATAGACTGCCTACTATCTCACAAATAATATTCTTATGTCTCTGACGACAAGGTTAACTCAGTTAATTACTTATAAAGGATCAAACCGTCAAGACTCACTGACGTAGTTAAAATAGATCTAGATCTGCTCTAGGATGGGCTGGCAATCCCCAGCCTCATCCAGACACATCAATTACAATTCACAAATGTGTATATCAATCACTCATTCTAGATCTTAATTGCAAGTAAAACTTTATGGTCTTGCATTCCTTTGGTCGCACTTCTACTGGAAAGTTAGGGTCAGATTCACATCATCTCGAATCATGGTGATGACACTTACGATTGGTTCCCTGAAACGATTTCAGGGAACTGGAGAAAATAGCTGTGGATTATTTTCATTGTCTATCCAGGACATAGACATGACGTTAACAGTCTGTTGGTTCTCTCTGGCTGAACCTTTTAGCCGACCGCCCTCGTAGATGGAAGGTCTACATGGAAGTGAGGTAGCATAAACATGTCTCCGCTTATCTTCTGCTGCAAATCCACGTGACTGCTCAAATTTGATTGGTGCATCCACTTCGAGCTCCGCTCGCAGCGCCAATAGATTCTATTAATAGTAACAGACAAAGTAACTCAACTATGTCAAAACCGTTCGCAAAGTCTCTACACCCTAAACGTTTTATGTACGAATTTATTCACTCCTTATTCGCCCCGTCTTTCCCTGTTAAAGTACACCCAAACCACGGGGTCGAAAACTGCATCGTCACTGTTAATTTATCCATTCGTTCTATCTTGCCCCACCTTCTTTCCATCTCTAAGAAAAGCGTTACAAAAACAAACTGTCCACGGGAACAGTTCAAGGACGTTTGCACTGGCCAAAATCAATGATGCCATGTAATGAACAAAGCGTGACCTAGCACGGCAATTCAAATCCTAACCCTGACATATCCCCCACCCCAGTGAAAATTTTAAATAAAATTTACACGATAGGATCCAAGAAATCCCAAAGTTATTGTGGTAGGGGCTTAAGTAGTACTGTAGAAAAATGAGCCTTAAGCTTGAGAAGAAAAATCTAACTAAGAACGTGCATATTGGATGGACAAACAGCATACAATTATTGATGCCACGATTTATAGAATCTAATCTATTTAAACATTCTTACTGCACACAATCAAAATTCTCAGAAACATCTATAATAATAATGAGTATATCACTGTATACTGCTGGATTAAAGTATAACTATTATCAAATAATGAAGCCTTACTGAAGGAATAGGCTTATAATTATATAGTCAACACACACAATTGCTGCTTATATACACATTCACACACAATATATCGTTAATTAAAATACTGTGGTATCCAATGGCAGCAGTAGCTCTGGTAGCTTGGTTTGCCATGTCTCTATCTCATTGACCCGCTGACAAGGGCGTCAGGTTTGCCAGAAGTTCAGGTCACAGTCAGGAATGACGCTGGTGGAAAGAGGATATTCACAAAAAAGGATTGTAAAAATGGTTCATAAAGTAATGAACAAGATAAATGTGAATCCATCCACCGTCTAGAATTGAGGGGGACAAGCACTATCCAACCCCAATACAAGACACAACACTCTTTAATAGGAAACTAAATGAGACGTGACAAAATATCAGCTTGGGAATTGTCACCGCCCGGGATAGACCGGATAACAAACCGGTATTCCTGGAGTGCAAGATTCCACCTCGTTAATCGAGCATTTTTAGCCCTGTTAGTCTTTAAGAATAACAACGGACGATGGTCCGTTTCAATTATAAACTCGGACATGAGTAGATATCTCGAAAATGCGTTTACAGCAAAAATGATAGCGAGGCACTCTCGCTCGATAATTGCATAGCGGCATTCCCTATCTAGCAACTTGCGGCTGGCGTATAGACATGGCCGCAAAGTATCGTCTCGTTCCTGTAATAACACAGCTCCCAATCCTTTGTCCGACGCATCAGTGCGGACAATAAATATTTGGTTTATGTCTGGTAGTATGAGAATGGGGGAAGTGGAAAACAATTGTTGAACGGTACGAAGTGTACCAGCACATTCGGTTGTCCATTTCACTTTATTAGGAAAATTCTTTCTTGTGAGGTCCGACAACGGAGCTGTAAGCGAAGAAAAATTTGGAATGAATTTCCTATAATAGTTAAGAAAGCCCAATAAACTACGAACTTCTTTCTTAGTTCGAGGAGGTTGGAGCTTTAAGATGGTAGTTATCTTCTTGTCATCAGGAGTCTGAACGCCGTGGGCAATTGTATGGCCCAGAAAATTAATTTCATTATATCCTAAAAACACCTTACTGGGTTTCGCCGTAAGGCCAGCTCGACGAAGAGCAATAAAAACTTGTCGTAGGGCTGCGATGTGGCCCGACCAATCGGTTTCATAAATACAAATGTCGTCAAAATACGACAATACGGAATTCATACCCTGGAGTAATATTGTCATCATACGGGCAAAAGTAGCAGGGGCTGTAACTAACCCGAAAGGCATATAGCGCCACTGCATAAGACCCAACGGAGTCTGAAAAGCGGTATATTGCTTGCTATTCTCATCAAGCGGAATTTGCCAATAACCTTTGGAAAGGTCAATTTTAGAAAAAATTGTTGCCCTCGCTAACCGAGCAAAAAGATTCTCCTGGTTGGGAATCGGTTCAGCGCCATATATCGTAACCTCATTAAGTTTACGATAGTCAATACAAAAACGCACTGTATCATCTTTTTTTTTCACTAAGACGATGGGTGAGTTATATGGACTCGTCGATCGCTCTATCACTCCTAGGTGAAACATGTTACGTACCTCGGTTATTATAGTCTCTTGTGCGTGGAGCGGACGCGGATATGGTTTAACAAAGACGGGTATATCCGTCTTCAATCTTATAACATGCTGTACCAAAGAAGTATTACCTGGTAGATCAGTAAAGACTGTAGTAAACTCGTTAAGCAAATCTGTTAAATCTTGTCTTTGCGATTCAGATAAATCTGGATTTATATTCACATCCGAAGTGTTTTCAGAAGATCGAAGTGCGGGGATTGAATTCTCAATCTTAATAGGATCATCATCGTCAACTGAAACTAAGGCCGCATTGGCCTGAGCAACCACATTTCGGCGATTATTCTGTCGATTATCATCGTCGGACAGGTACTGCTTTAACATATTTATATGGAAGACTTTGTCCTGTCCTCGAATCTTGATAAGATAATTTACTCGAGAAAGTCTCTTTAGAACTTTAAAAGGTCCCTTCCATGTAAGAAGGAGTTTATTTTTCGTTTCCGGAAGGAGAACAAGAGTTTGGTCTCCGACGGTCAAGGTTCGCAATCGGCTACCTTGATCACGATATTGTTTATAAAGACTAGCATGCACAGCTGAAGATTTTTGTGCGAGCTGACATGCGTTAAGAATTCGATGGCGCAAGTCTACAACGTATTGATATGCAGACCGCGTATCGTTGTCGTCGGTGTCTGATCCGGCGAATAAATCATGGAGTATGGCCATTGGACCACGCGGCTTACGACCATACAATAATTCAAAGGGGGAAAAACCCGTCGATGCGTTCGGTAGTTCTCGGTATGCAAAAAGAATAGCGGGGAGTTGTCGATCCCAATCACTGGGTTTGTCGGCGGAAACTCGTGCAAGCATACTTTTCATGGTAGCATTCCAACGTTCACAGCAGCCATTAGACTGTGGGTGATATGGAGATGTCAATCTTTGTTTAATCCCGACCAACTCCAAGACCTTCTTAAAAAGCTCAGAGGTAAACTGTGGACCTCTGTCCGATAAAATTTCAACCGGAAACCCAAGACGCGAAAAAACAGTAATAAGAGCTTCAGCGATATGATCAGCTGAAATGTCTTTTAGCGGAATGGCCTCTGGCCAACGGGTTGCATAGTCAATGACAGAAAGTATAAAACGATGTCCTCTGTCTGACTTGTGTAGAGGACCAACTATATCTACGGCAACGCGTTCAAATGGTCTGGATACCATTGGCATCTCCTGCAGAGGAGCTCGCGATGCTCTTCCTTTAGGAGTACGTCTCTGACATACGTCACATGTTGATACGAACCGGTTTACATCTGCGTAAATACTGGGCCAAAAAAATTGCGATAATATTCGAGACTTAGTTCTGGCCTTTCCCTGGTGACCCGCCAAGGAAGTGTCATGCGCGAGACGAATAATGTCGCGACGAAATGATCTCGGTACTACAAGTTGCATAACGGTTTCTCGCTTATTCTGAAAATTACGATATAATAAGTCATCTTTAATAACAAACTTAGAGGTATCCGGTGCGGTAGGATCAACCTTAGCAAAGAAATGTTTCAATGTGGGATCTGAATGTTGCTCATCATGAAATGCACTAGACGTTATGTTCACTTCAATAGTAGGATTACTCAATGGACTGTCTGCTCGTCGACTCGATTGTAGGCGTGTTGTCGCACAAGCAACACTCTCATCCTCAGTCCAAATTTCCAAGTTACCGATAGGAAACTTATTTACTTGAGGTACATTACCTATGATTATATCAGCCACTGGATTAGGCAGTACACATGCAGTAACAATACCTGTGAGAAAAGGTGTATCAATATAAACTTCTGCAAGACGGAATCGCTCTACAGATCCGCCAAAAGTAATACAAGTTACCTCCTTGTCCAAAAATTGTGTTGGACGGACTAGTGACTGTCGAACGCCGATAGTCGTGCATCCGGAGTCACGTAGAACAGAAGCGCGAATCGCGTTCACGCGGCCCTGGTAAAATGTTAATTCCCCCAGTTCATGTAGGGCGGACATGACTGGAATACTCTTTGATTGCGATGAAGATCCAGAATGACCGTCAGTCTCATAAAGTGTAGGTTTAACCGAGCAGGCATTTGCGGATTCCAATTTCACGTTACAAAATCTTTGTATGTGGCCTACCCTATTACACTTATAACATATAGTACGATTAGGATCGTTTCCACGATAGGGAAGACTCTGCGGTCTATTATAATTATAACTATCATCAAAATGCACTCGTCGCGGCGGTCCCTGAGGCCGGTTATATTGTTGGCCTGGATAGTTGCCACGATAATATGGGCGAGGCTCGTAAAAAGAATAACTCTGGTATCCTCGACGCGGGGATACATTACCTCGATTCGGGAAATCTCTCTGTTTAACAAAAGGCGGCTCTGATTGAGAGCGCGGATTTGGGGCCTGACGACGAGTCGGCCTTGAACGATCGTGTCCGGTTGGCGCTCCTTTGCCTACGTTGGCATAACACGGTGTTGTAGTTGAAGGCTTTGCCAAAGGACGATTTGGGTGGGCGGACGCGTAACGTTCCGCGCACGATGTGATTTCTTCAGAGGATGTCGGTGCCCTCTCTTTAAGGTGGGCAACCAAATCGGAATGACATGCCGTATAGATTTGGTCCTTTAAGACCAAATCGTAAAGTTGGGAATAATTTCCGGTAGTTACGTTGGCGAGCTCAATCCAGCGATCTAAATAATGTTTCAGCCGATTCACATAAGTTGAGAAATTTTCAGATGGCTCAGGTTTACATGAGCGAAATCTTTGATGGAAGCCATCCTCGGTATGCTGGAATCGCTTAAGCAGCGCTGTTTTAAGCTTGTCAAAACCGTTCGCAAAGTCTCTACACCCTAAACGTTTTATGTACGAATTTATTCACTCCTTATTCGCCCCGTCTTTCCCTGTTAAAGTACACCCAAACCACGGGGTCGAAAACTGCATCGTCACTGTTAATTTATCCATTCGTTCTATCTTGCCCCACCTTCTTTCCATCTCTAAGAAAAGCGTTACAAAAACAAACTGTCCACGGGAACAGTTCAAGGACGTTTGCACTGGCCAAAATCTCTTTCTTCTTTTTCTCTCTCTCTTGCTTCTTTTCGATCCTCGCGCTCTCGGTCTTGTTGTACGTGCCGTTCGCACCACGCGGCGCGTTCTTCTTCTGGTATGCCCAGAACTTTGGCAGATTCTAAGTATTTAAGAAACTCAGCCATGATATGTTAAAGTCTGTAAATAGTAAGTATTTACCTACTATTAAGGTATATCGCGGTATCAATTATATTATATGAACAGATATTGTCTGTTAATAGTAATTCAGTGTCTTATGTTAGCACTGCTTCGCGAAAAGAAGGTTCTATCTCTCTCTCTGAAAATTACAGGCAGTATCACTTAAACTGCAAACACTTTATCTCTCTCTCTCTCTATGAATTCTAGTAAAGCAGTGCCGTCTATCCGTTGCTCCCACTGCAATAAAATAATATATTATATCGCCTTTACTGCGATAAATTAATGTCTTGAGTGATCACTCTCAAAATTTACGTCTCTCTCAACGCGACGAACCAGTGTCCTCTGTTATCACTGTCAAAAACGAATCGCTCTCTCAATGCGATGAATCAAAAATATATCTCTCTCTCAACACGACAAATTCGAAATATCTCTGTGTTCTCAAAACACTCTCAAAATTCTCTCTCTTCTCAAAACACGCACACGCAGTGTCTTCTGTTACCACTGCAAAATTATTCTCTCTAGATCTATCTTCAACGTGAAATTGTCACGTGAATCAAAAATTATTATATCTCTCTCTCACATATGTCAATACCAGATTACAATTCAACGTGGTTTTAGCACGTGAAACACCTCAGGCATATATTGTAAACATATCAATGTTAGTATAGTAGTTTAAAGGTCATTAAGCAAAAAAAAAATACAATAAACAGGACGGTATACTGACAAGTAAAACGAACGATAACAGACCCTACAAGTCCTAACTTATATTACAGATAGTTTAAGAAAAAAACAGGAGAGACATCTTCCTAAAGAAAAGTGAGGAAGTAAAGAAACGCCACAGTCTATACGAATAAACGGATCCCTAATAGAACTATTCACAGAAAAGCAAATCCCCCCGAGTTATTTTACATAGCCACCAAGGCCTCCAATATCCTTCGTAATGGCAAAGAAGATATGCTAACCTATGATCCCAACCAACCTCCCGCACTTAAACTAAACATATAATAAATAGTAAAATGGCCTGGAACACACACACAGAGCGGAAAGTACGTCGCCCTCCCCAAGACTGTTAGTAAGATGGATCACTTATCTTTGTTTTTGAGGAATTCTGATGTTAATATCCTCAATCCATAGCTCCAAGCCCAAAACTGTATTTCTGTCTGAGGTAGATATGTATGATGAAAGGGTTCCCTCGCCGGTGTCCACGGGTCAATGGGATGTTGAGTTCACCATATGAAATTGAAATACAAAATATTAGATTAATACAAATTGTCTAACATCGATAATAAAAAGACCTGAAAACATATTACAAGAGTACAATATCAAATGATGGAATAAAAAAAAAATACAATAGGTTTTAAAATAATCTAACTAAGTGGCATGGCGTTATTAAAGTTCTTTTAAGGGTCCCTCTCCAGTGTTACGAATTCAAGGAAGGGTGTGCCCTGCAGTGTTACGAGGTGGGTCCTCGAGTGTTACGAAAGTGTTACGTGGGGGATTACTAGACTCGTGTTATATGGGAATGGTTAATTATAGAATTTACGTGTTCGACTGCATTTAATAAAATATCGAGAGGTTTTAGAAATTACTCTGCCATACCATGCCACATACACTAATAACAATTTCGAGTACGTTATATCAAGGACCTTGTAGGGCCACAAATTTATTACCTAAATACCTAACAATTTCGTCTATCGTTTACATATTAAAAGACAACATCAGCAGCATCAAATGAAAATACTAAAATACATAACTATAAATCTCCTCTAGATTCTTAAAAGATTTGAAACTCTATATCATTCTGATTCATTCACAGTTTACTTAGTAATTATTTATCTTCAGAAATATAGACTGCCTACTATCTCACAAATAATATTCTTATGTCTCTGACGACAAGGTTAACTCAGTTAATTACTTATAAAGGATCAAACCGTCAAGACTCACTGACGTAGTTAAAATAGATCTAGATCTGCTCTAGGATGGGCTGGCAATCCCCAGCCTCATCCAGACACATCAATTACAATTCACAAATGTGTATATCAATCACTCATTCTAGATCTTAATTGCAAGTAAAACTTTATGGTCTTGCATTCCTTTGGTCGCACTTCTACTGGAAAGTTAGGGTCAGATTCACATCATCTCGAATCATGGTGATGACACTTACGATTGGTTCCCTGAAACGATTTCAGGGAACTGGAGAAAATAGCTGTGGATTATTTTCATTGTCTATCCAGGACATAGACATGACGTTAACAGTCTGTTGGTTCTCTCTGGCTGAACCTTTTAGCCGACCGCCCTCGTAGATGGAAGGTCTACATGGAAGTGAGGTAGCATAAACATGTCTCCGCTTATCTTCTGCTGCAAATCCACGTGACTGCTCAAATTTGATTGGTGCATCCACTTCGAGCTCCGCTCGCAGCGCCAATAGATTCTATTAATAGTAACAGACAAAGTAACTCAACTATGTCAAAACCGTTCGCAAAGTCTCTACACCCTAAACGTTTTATGTACGAATTTATTCACTCCTTATTCGCCTCGTCTTTCCCTGTTAAAGTACACCCAAACCACGGGGTCGAAAACTGCATCGTCACTGTTAATTTATCCATTCGTTCTATCTTGCCCCACCTTCTTTCCATCTCTAAGAAAAGCGTTACAAAAACAAACTGTCCACGGGAACAGTTCAAGGACGTTTGCACTGGCCAAAATCAATGATGCCATGTAATGAACAAAGCGTGACCTAGCACGGCAATTCAAATCCTAACCCTGACACTCATCATAGTACCAAAGTTACAAACTTTTAACGTCCAATTACTTAGTGTGTGCAAAAAGTGGAGTTGGAACAATCATGCAAGAACTAATGTCGCCATATTTCTACACTTGTACTGAGGATTGGATTATTGTTAAAACTTTCAAATAAAACCTTTTTGTTTTTGTTTTTTAGACCCACACAATTGTTTCTTAATCATGGCGGCACTGAGCTATTTATAGGTTGGTGGTGCTCAGTAGTAGAAAAGGGATTCTCATAAAGTTGGCACCACAGCCTTGCATTCTTGCAATATTTTGTTTTGTCTTCAGAACGATTTATCCAGAAACTGCCTCCATGAAAAGACAACGTATATCTTCACCTCCGAGGTTTAATTTAAGGTCAAACTTAACAACTGGATACGAAAGATAAATAAAGAAAGTGTATCCAAATAGATCGTGAAGGGTGGGAAGTGGCCGTTATCGCCCCAACGTCCTGTAAAAAAAACAAAGTAAAATTAAAACTCAAAACCCATTGGTAAATCAGTGTATCCAGCCATATTTGGCATGGTCTTCCATACCATTTTGTCTTAGTTAAAGAGCATTTTCTCATTCAAATTGCAAGAATAATTATCACAAGAAGATTGCTTGTATTCAAATCGGTAGCAGGTGGGTAACGCACGTACATAGAGCGAAGTTATATTGAAGAAAAAAACAACAACACGTCGTTCATTCATTTGCGAGAGGACGAAAGTGGCCGACACACAGGATACCGAGACTGTTCAATTCGCCAAATTCTGTCCACCGACTTGCGTGCGTATCATCCATGTCATTAAGGCAACAGTTGGCACCACATCCCCTTCATAACTGAACAAAAGAGACTAGTACCACAGAGCTCTATGAACAATACTCACCCTGTTTATACGCGGGCCATTTTTTTTTTTTTTTTGCATAAAGTGAAAGAAGGAATTGTCCGTCTCGGGTTCCCGTGTCTCGGATAGTAGTATAGATAATTATGTAAATGATAATATTATCGTGGCGCATTGTAGTCAACTTACCTACCAATTCATAGATCGTCATTTGAGAGGTAAACATGACTGCGCATCATTATATTATATATAGACCCATAACAACTGAAATCCATTGATTGCGAAAGATATAATGGTGATGTTAAAAAAGAACAAAGAGGTGTCTGGGGAGAGCATCTGGAAACTGTTGTTTAATACACGTTAGGCTTGTAATGGGACAGGTAACATTGGAGGAGGACGAGCCGGGAAAAACGGCCTGTTTTCACAACTGATCGTCAGGTAATGTTGTCAACGTTGTTTTTTTTTTAACTATCTGAGGTACTCGGCGCTGTCCACAGACTAATAAATTAACCAGACTGGAAACACGAGCTTCGGGCTGTGTCGTTTTTTTACGGAAGTTAATGAGATGCGGCCTTATAACCAAAGTGGCCGCCGCTCGGGAAATTCCGATTCTAGTTCTATCTGCAGTAGAAATTTCTTGTTATTTGTCAAGATTGGTTGTACATGTATTAATAATGCATTAACTCGCCTATCATTTCATTTTATTGTCTACAGCTGCCTTTTTGTATTTGTTATTAATGATGACCGCGTGGACTTTTAGCGACCGCTGCATTGTAGCTATGCTGAAGCGTCGGTCACAACCGTAAACCTAATGTGGCGGATGGTTCATGACCTTTCGCCGTTTTGTGACGTCACACAACGGGCTCATCCAGTCTGTTATTTTATTAGTCTGTGGCGCTGTCCGGCATAACCCTGCTCACACCATCCCTCCGGTCCATGTAAACTATTCTCTCTCTCTCTCTCTCTCTCCCTCTCTCTCTCTCTCTCTCCCAGTCTTACAAGGCCCTTGAGGCGTCACATAAGACTTCAACCAACAACCCCCATTCGTCCCGGTTCCCAGACCATCTTAGGCAGTTGTTGAGTGCGAAGCCAGTCCATTCACTGATGTTGTCCTTCCATATCTTTCTCTGTCTTCCTCTCCTTCTGCCTCCTCTGTACTATTTTCCAAAACTGTTGTATCAATGAAATAATTGGATTTTCAAGCAATTAGCGTTTATCATTATTATTATTATTTTGTTGTCATTATTGTTGTTCATAACATACCAGTTGCTGTCCTAAGTTCAGAGTTAGACTAAGAACAACTGATGCCCTAAGCATATTCCAAACTTGGTATCCCCTCAGCCATTCCACAGGCAAGACATTGTCAACACTGACAAAACGTTAAGACTTAATGTAAGTGTTGAATATTATGGAATATTGCATTCAAGTTTCAGTTTTCTTCCAGGCCAGATCTCACAATTCTATAACATAATATAACATTTAATTCTTTCAATTTAATTTAACACAATTGAGCAGAAAGCAATATTAAGCAGTGTATGAGATGCAAGCCTCATTTTGATCTGTTGGGTCAACAAAGTATGCAAAGTCTTACAGTATCAATGTTTGTTTGTTTCAGTTATTTATTATGTATCTTGCCGTAAATCAATCACACTCAGGTGATGTCATTGTTTACCATTTCGGTCTGAACTCCGTGAGATTTCTGATCACTACTCCGGTGTGCTTGCTTGGAGAGTTTCACCTTTCACCACGCACAGTTAGATCGCCCAACATGTCAACATTAGGAGGTGTTATTTCAAATTCTGCGTCCCTGGGATATATTGTTGATTATTCTGTATGGAGTTTCAGTCTGTGTTATGAATTCTTTGAAAACCTCAGGATTAAGACCAAGGTTATGTTTAGCTAATTGGTCTCGGCAGTGTTTTCATTGGTGAAATGGCCACAGTCATCTTCTTGGAAACTGGTCACGGGTTGGTATTCACAATCTACTGGGAGTAGTTTGGCAACACAGCCTATTCTTCATGGAGGTTTCACAGACTGCTGGTTTTGAAGATCAGACAAATATGAATCCATTTCTTTGCAGAGGAACGATAATTCGGATTACAGTAGCACCGTCTTCGAATGGTCCGAGCATGGAGAGAACCGCCTGTAAGGTATGTTGTTTAATCGTTGTTGTTTTTTTGGAAGGTCTTCCGCCCATCCGCGCCAGTCAAGAAAACACAACTACCCCAGCCCCTTTTCGCCTGATTAGTCAATCTGACTACCGCCCATTGATACAAACTGACTAGAACCTCACGCCCCCAGGTCCATCTGACCATTCCAATGCAGGTTGTTTAAGCTTATATCTTAATCATATTATGTTTGTTAACTTTTTTGGTAAGTGGCGCGGACGGGAGGAAGACCTCCCTTTTTTTTAAAGTCTTCTGACCACATCCCGATACTCAGTCAACACATGATAAACTTACCCCGACCCTGTCTTTATCCCTAAGTCCAAATCTGTGTTTTCTGGGTAAAATGGTGGGTGGTAGAGTTAAGGATACGATTAGGGAAAGATTACCGAATCCGGTTACCTCCAGAAAACACGCCAAAGCCTTTTAAATGGAACAAGATTGAGAGAAGACATTGAACATGATTAAACTTGAAAGAAATATACAACTAACCGTATCCTCAACCCCAGAACTTTATTATCAGACCTGACCCCCAACTCTTCATTCTGTCCATCCACCTACCATTCAACTCAAGATAATTGGGGAGGACTTCCGAATGCGTACCATAACTCGACAAGTGCATAGGCATTGTCAGATTGATATGTAACGACGTGAGGGTCTAGTCAGTTTGTATCATCGAGGCCTTAAGGCCCCTTTAAACGTACAGTTGATTCATCGACAAAGTAAGAGTTTAACCGAGAGACGCTGGATCTGGGTCATCGTTGAACGGACAGTTTGTCGACGAGAGAAGTTCCGTTCAGACGGACATTTTTTTTATCCATAAACTGTCAGTCCTTGGACTGTTGTAGCTAGTTTGCGCGAAATTCAAAACGTCAACAGAATGGCTGAAGCAAGGTACCTGGATGATTTGGCAGCATCTTTTGTTCTCAGTTTGGTAAATTTCAATAAACTGTAGCACAGTTTCCTTATTATTCCACCCGGACATTGTATTAGTAGTAGAACTAGAAGAACTGTAGTATAAATACGTAAAATAAAAGCAAAACTGGTAGCGTGTAGGCAAAAAATAAACAGCACTAAACAGGTAGATCTAGATGAAACAATGGTGTAGCCCAGGCCTCAACTGACTCCAACAAAGAGTGACGTGAGAGTGAGATTTGTTGTTATTTAATTAAATTGCCTTCACTTTCTAAAATGAAGGGACGGTATGGTGAAAAAACAAAAACCAAAACAAAACACACAAAAAAATTTAAACTTGGTAATCGGACATTAAATTGCGTTCCACGCATGATTTTCACTAATTTTGGGTCGCTGATCACGAAAATCATATTATTTTTCTGATTTGACCAATATTTAGGAAATTTTTAGACTGCATTTTTAACTCCGCCTGCGGCAACATCAAAGAAGCCACTCCCTTGTCGCCACTCGTCGCTCGTGCTTCAGTTCGCCTGCGGGAAAATATTCATGGCGCATGGACTGAGAACCCTTGGATATCGAGAGGATTGCTGTTTCCACACTCAAGTTTATCGAGAAGTTGACAGGATCCCCGCTATTCTTTGGATACCGTACAGTTTGTCGGTGAATCAACTGTACGTTTAAAGGGGCCTTTATGCCGATGTTCGTCTGGGCAGTAGATTCTAGTCAGATTGACATATCAGGGAAAGCCGCCGGGGTAGCTATCTACTGTTTTCACTCGGGCTATGGAACGCATTCGGAAGTCCTTCCGATAATTGGACTTGCTAATCCTCCCTCGATTACGGATAGAGAAAAGGCCGGAGTTGGGATAGGTTCATGGTATCTTGACTGGGTGGTCAGGACGTACGGAACTCTTTCCCTCATGCCTTTTGGAAGGATTACAATATGAATTTTAGTCTGGTGCATATTTTCATGTTATGTGTGTTAATCGTCGAGCTGCTCGTTTACTATAAAAACATCTATATAGGGAACTAACCTGCCGGGGGGCTCTGCCCCCTACAAGCTCCCGCATACGGACGCTCCTAAAGTCGCATCCTTGTAATATCCCTATTGTCTGACTCAAATGGTCCCCCCCCCCTCTTGCACCATTCTTCCACTCCTTGCACCCACAGAGTAACAAAGGGAATTATGACGATCTGGTACCTTAAGAACTTTTTTAAGGACCTTTGGACAAAGTTATTAAGGCTTTTCCCAAAAAAAAAAAAATAAACTTAAGGACTTTTAAGTCCCCGTTTTTAAGTCCTCGGACTAAGCATCAATTGGTTTTTGACGATGCTCGAGTAGTTTCCACCTTCAACAGCTGGTGAGGACGTCGATTTGTTTGGTAAGCCATATAGACAAAAAAAACTATTGTTATATCCGACTTTTTTTTTTTTTAAACTTCTTTTCTTTCCTGCCTACCGGGGTCTTTAGTTTGTCAACAACTGTGTAAAAATTGTAATTTGAAATTAAACTATCTTTGGCTCTGAAAGTAAGTACACGGGAACCCCCCCCCCCCCCAATCCCTTGTTTTACAGCATTTTTCCCCCTTTCTGCCGTGCCCCCCTTTCCCCTTGATGCCCTAAGCACGTGCTTATTTTGCCTAGAAAATTGTTACGTGTACGTACGCCCCCACCCAATTCTTTTCCCACTAGGGTAGGATATTTTAAAGCCTTTTATGACTTCAGAGTTTGAGAGTTCCTCCCGAAACGCTCTTAATAACAAACCGCCTTAATTAATTATTCCTTCAGATTAGCTTTGTGTTTTCCTCCTGTTCTGCGGTTAAGAGGGTCGGGAGCAGGTTTAGGGATTCGAGAACATTTGGGTTTGAGGATAAGGGCGGGGTCAGGGATAGGTACGTAGACGTACGCAGCCATAACGCAAAATGCTTGGGGACCGTCCGTACAAGTAACAACCCCCTTACTGCTTTCTGCTTAAGGGGTTAACCCAGGCCTGCCCATGGTCCAGTTAAATACGAAATGATTTTTCGTGATAAATTTGATGTATTTTTGTATTCAATTCATATATAAACCTTTCTAACCAGTTGGCTTGATTTCAGAATTGTAAAAACCGCAAGTCTTGGCGCAAAAGGATTAAACTTTGTCTTGAGGTTCAAGTTACCATTATCTTTTTTTTCTGTTCTTTCCAATATTGTTGTCACTTACAACGTTCACAGCATGGACATTTCAGTATTTCGTGAGGCTTCTGTTTGTAATGCTGCCCCCCCCCCCCAACCCGTCCTCCCAGGCGTTGCTACGGGACTTGTGGTGCAGGCAAAGAGAACATTTCTCTGTCCCCCAACCGAGTGCCTCTTGCGCCCAGCGTTACCCAACGTCCGACATCCGACAACCAGCCGAGGTATCCCCGAGTTCTGGACGCGCGAGATCATGTTTATTTACCCTGGAAAAACCCACGAAAATGTCCAATCCTGAAAAGGTCAAATTGAGGTCGACAGACATGCGCAAAGAAGCAACATTACATCTCCATCTCCAACAGCGACCATGAGCATGAAAATATTGTCACAAACTCTCTATGCATTTGATAACTCATTTTTGGAAGAAATGGACAGGTTTTTTTTTCTCTTCCTCCTGGCCTCGGTTTCCGTTCCGGTCGGCTTGACATTTCTGCGATCAGCACGGACGTTGTTATCCTTTGCGTCCCCATGTTTTCTAACTTCTGCAAAAGATGGCGTAATCTTAAATGTAAATTCTCGTTCTCTTAGAACTGTTAGATGGATGTGTGTGTGTGTGTGTGTGTTTGGGGGCGGGGAGAGGGGGAGACAAATGCCGCTGGAGAAGCTGAGGCGATTGGGAGAAGTTGACCGAAGAGCTCTTTTGCTTGTTGAAAATATTGACAAGGAGCGTCTCTGAACACCCACCTTAGCAGGACAATTTTTTTTTTTTTTTTTGCTGACATTTTTTCTAAAGAACTGTAAATATTTAGAAATGAATTCCGATGTTTCAAAACCCCGGGGATACGGTTCTAGAACACAAATCAGGCTGGTCTGTCTATCCTTAGAGATGCCACTCCTGGCTGTCTGCATGTCCCTGGTGTTGGATAGTTATTCTTAAAGTTTTCAAAGGGACAGTATAGAGTATAATTGTAATTCAATACATCACCTGTCTTGAGATACGATAAGAAACCCATGAGGGAATTTTCGTTTCACAGAACTTTTATGAGCACATTACATGATACACATATTTAGCTCATAAATACTTCATAAACAGTGGTAAGAAACTCCTCAGGTGGAGGGAGGCAGATGACGATCTTCAAAGGAAGAGTGAATTTTTTTCATTAGATGTTTCGGCCTTTAACTTCCTGACATCTTCTAGAACCCCGGCCACACCGAGTTCATGTCAGGCTTTTCTTTGGGTTTGAACCTGTACTGCTGGTTTCTGTTCTTCTGCGCTGATGTCTTATCCATTTTGTCAAAAACGTAATAACGTAAATCCTGGCTCACTACATGAAGTGGTAACATGGCATGAAACCTTAGTAAAATATGGCACACTTCTAGCTATAACGTCTTGCTGAGGTGAATCACGGTGGGCAAAAAAAATATCTTCTATAATAATCTTTCTCTGTTTGTTTTGTTGTGTATTAGTTCTGTTCCTCCTGGATGGTCTTGAAATGTGATGATCATGACTGTCATTTATAAGTTCTTGCCAAATGCAACAAATGAAAATGAAATAATTATGGATGCGTAGTTTCCCACGTGCACACATAGCTTTTCTCAGAATCAGCTGCCGCTGTGAATACGCACCGGGCAATGACGTTGTCTTGTCTTTCTAATGCACCAAAAAATTTTTAAAAATCCCAGCATTGGCAGAAAAGGTAAGAAAAAAGAAAAAAGAAAACTGAAAAAAAAACCTGAAGCTATTTGTACTTTCTCTAACATTCTAAAACCAGATAATCTATCGCAGTTATTCGCTTTTTACGCAAAATCAGAGCGTTTTGTCCGAGTTGGAGCATCAGTATTCATGATGATGTAAGTTTCACCTAGACATTCACGTAAGTTTAGCCTGGCGCAGACACAATGTACACAAACTGAATGAAAATTTGTTTTCTTTTGCATTTTTTTTTTTTTTTTGTGCTCTCAAAGATATTTAAGACAGCCAGTTTCTGGAATTTGGGAGGGGGGGGGGGGGTGGGGGGTCCTGAAATCGAAATTAGGCACCATTTTCATACATTCATAACAAAAGATCTGTAAAAGATATAAAAATTCCCTAGCGTATAAAGTTTATATTTGGATTGATTAAGGCATACTAGGTTTCAAATAAATTCAGCAAAAGTAGGCGAAGCCTTTCTATATCGAAGTTGATACTTTTTGGGGACTCAAAGTCCAAGATGTCGGTGTTTCCATGGCAACCATATGACAAACACATTTTTTTTACATTTTTTCTGCTAATTGAGACATCCTGAATTCGGCTATGATAGGTAAAATTGGATATTTCTCATAATAACTAAAATCGCCTTCGGGACCCCCCCCCCCCTTAAGTAGTTTGGTGACCGATAACGCTTCTTGGGAAGCTTTAAAAGTATGCGCCAATACACAGCACCCGTATGCATAATCAATGCGTAAACTAAAGTAAATACGTTGACTGGTGTTAACGCAAGAAATGAATACAATTTCTCGTGTTAACACCAGTTAACGTATTTACTTTAGTTTACGCATTGATTATGCGTACGGCCACTGTAAAGAGTGGGATTCACAAAGCCATCACTTTTTTTTTTTTTTTTAAGAAGGCAGCATATTTACGATTTTTTTTTTTGTTTTCACAATACAACTTTGATTCGGGTTTCAGCTCTGTGCACTTATGGTTTTGATACAGTGTGTATCGTTGTCAATTGAATAAAAAGAGAAAAAAAAAAACAAAACAACGTAAACAACGATCTTTGAACATTTTGTGGAATTAGTGAATTCATCACCTACAGACAAGAATAATTTTCGGTTTAGAGCAGGTATCCCAGGATCATAGTCACAGAAACCATTAAAGGTATAGATCTAGGTAACTTAGTCTGCAGGACTGTTCGCACGGAAAAAGCAAAAAAAAAAAAAAATGCTAAGAGATTAAAGTTTGGAAACATCTAGATCAGTATTAATGACTGATGGTATAAACTTTCATTTATGCAACATGAAAGTCACGTAATTATAGAGAATATGCAATAAATCGTTCTTTCTCTCCTGTTTGTGATGGTCCCCGGTGTAACGAACTGTGAAACTCCAAAGGGAACCACATCAGATTGGCCTGAGACGAAGATGATCCTCTTTTCCATTTTTCCGACACTCCTTGGGACCTTCTTTATCACAAGAAAGTTCTAGAACTGCAAGTGGCTGGGCAACCTGCGTTTGAGCCCTGTTCACTTTGACCCCATCTGTGTGCAAGCATTCAAAAAGAAAAAAAAATGGGCATCAGAATAAAACTTGACGGTAAATATGTTAAGGAAGAAATAAAAATGAAATCTTAAAGTATAAATCCTTTGCCTTTTTAAAAGAATTTAAAATCCCCCCCCCCCCCCGGGCGGTGGATCAGAGGAGAAAGAAAGTGGGAACCAATTTTCCTGCTATTGTGTTGAAGGCGGTTTCGCCTGTTTGTCTTTTTTTTTTTTTTGTGCTGCTATGGAATTCAGGATTGGGCAGCAATTGCGAGGCACTTAACGAATTCATGTTCGCTGTCCAGTTAGCTCTGTGCATAGGGTCAACAGTGCAATTTCCTCTAGAGGTCCAGGGAAAGGAAATGGATTGTATATTGCGATACAACAAGAAATCGCAGCCCTGCCCTCTTCCCGAAAAGAGTGATTTGGAAGGAGGGAGATGGAACGTGTGTTAAGCGATGATTTGTGTTGGTGTTTTTGGGGTCCTCATGTGTGTATAAAATGGGAATTGATTGTAAAATGCACTCTTGGTCACCGCAACCCGGAAGTGGGTCAAATAGGGTTTGATTGAAAGGGGCGTTAATTTCAAGGCGGGCTAAAGAAAAGGGGAAAGAAGGCAAGAGTGCTCTCCACTGCCTGATCAGAGTGACATCATTGTAATTAGGTCATCAAATAGCCAGGGACAGGTTGACATTTGACTTCCCTGTTGGCATTGACATGACGTCTCCGTGTGACCTGCCCTGAGAATTTCAATAACGGCCACATTAGTCTAACAGGGAGCAAGATGATAGACAAAATATAGCAGGAAGATAGACAAAAGTAGATCCTACCTAAGGCGGTCACCGACCATCAGCTCGTCTTAGATTTCACTCTCCATTCAGAAGTACTATGTACGTCACTGATCTCATCATATTATTGTGTTTGCGACACCAAACATTTCTTTTGCTCTGAAAACCCAGACGATATCTTTTGCCTGAAAACAGTTGTAAAATACCTTGTAAAATACGCGTATACCACGTTTTACATCGGGAGGACACACAAAGGTTGATGGCGAGCTGGGACGTTTTGTATTCTGTTTTGACTCAGTGCTCGCGGCCTTTCTTCCCATCGGCTGGCTCAAGACAAGTTTGACTCGCTCTGACTAATGAGAACGTGTCATTTCCGTCTCGCTAGTACGCGAGATTCCGTTAACAAGAACTGGACGAATAATGTATTTAAGAACAAACAAAGAGCGCTATAGAGGATCTTTTTTTTTTTTTTTGCCATCCGCAATTCGAAGTAGCAGTGTTTCCTCATGTAATATGCTGTTGTTAGTTTTCCCAATGGATTGTTCTGACAGTGTGTGTGTGTGTGTGCAATGTTCTTACTTGCTGGTAATGTTGTGTGAGCAATGTGCGTGTGTGTGGTATGCGTTAAAATCCTGTAGGTCTTAGATATTCTTTTTACTGTTGTACCACTACTGATGCTGTGGCAACAAATTTCCTGGAAACAGGATAATAAAGTTATATGATATCTTATCTTATCTTTATTTCATAGTTCAAATTTGAAACTGAAACCGAAACAAAGTGGGCTTGACTTAAAAACCACACGAATTTGCATTAGGATTTATTTTTATGGAGTGTCTACTTTGCGTAGTGTGGCCAAACTGGACTTTGCTTATACATAATGAGGTTGTTTGGACAATTTCAGTCCTAGGGATATGATTAGGATTATGTTGAGCTAACTGGCCTCAATAATATGTGTAGCCGCCCGATTTTGGTGGTTTGGAGATATTGCTATCACCAAATAGATTATTTGTCACGAGCAGAGTTAGGGTCTTGGGGATGTTACGACTGCACGAGAGGCAGCTAACTCACACTCGGACACAACCACACAAGAAAAGTATTAAATAACTAGAGCGTATATATGTCAGGCCGGTCAGGCCATAGTTTACATAAATATTAATAACAAAACAAAAGACAATAGGGGTATATATTCAAACCAAAAAAACTCTAATTAATAACTTAACCAATGATATTCATGTAACTATGGAGGTACTGCAATCAATAGCAAATAGGTATATTATACGAAACTAGATATCAATTTAAAGTGACAGTTGAGTCGCCACTGGCCAGTCGCCAGGCAAACTCTCCCTAAATCATATGGGCTTGAGTGTTAGGAGAGCCCAGTATGTTCAAAGCCTACAGAAGCACTCTTCGGCTTGTAGGTAATTTAAGCAGTTGCCAAAAGACTATATTTTATGCACAATCACTATTCAATTCATCAACAATGTGCTATATTATTCCAATCATACTATGGCAATAGATCTATGATACAGGACACTCGTGGTCGAGTGCCAGCTGGGGTTTCCTTAGTCTTCCTATGAGGCTGTAGTTCTCTCTCTATCTCCGATCTCTATTATGCTTGAATAAATAAGATATAGTACCATCTACTGGTAGGCGCGAACATCAATATAGCGCAGCGTGGGCTTTCAAAGGTCAGCCCACTCAGACCTTTCTTTCTAGAGCTCAGTCAGTCCGTTAGCAAGGACTTCTAGTCTTCAAACCACACAGTTCAGGTACTGGCCAACCGGAGATACTTCACGACACGATGCTTCTGCTCGTCTGTATTCACTAAATCTGAACGTTACACGATGTCTTATACTATCTAACTACCCAGCGTGCTAGTCCGCTGGCCCAATTAGCTCAGCTATCTCATAGGTCGAAACCTCCCACCATTTTAATTGTAGTAATACGTCTGCACTATTCTACCAGCCAGTTAACGTGCAAAAACTTGTCTAGTCATACTTAACAATGTCAACTAGCCCCACCTTGTTTCACCCCTACTCCATTACTTATTAATCACGAACATTAAAACCGACAAGCGTGCATCTAACAGTTTAACTTTACATTTATTTACTCACCAACTATAATTGGCGAGGACCGTTCAAGGCCACCATCCAATTTCTCATGGCCCTGGTAAAAAAACAACTCACTCTCTGCGTGAGTTTTAACAACATCTGAATGATGACATTATTCAAAGCCCTTCCATTTGGTAAAAAAATATTGCTGTAACTTAATTAGCAGAGATGATATGGCCTTTCAAAGACAGGAAGTCACACAACCACAGTTTTGAGAAAAACGCTTTTAAAGTTTCAGTTTTTCATCAAACTTATTGACTGGATTGAAAGTCAGTTTTGAGGCATTTATCCTTTTCAAGCAAGATTATCATTTGGACTAGGAATAGTAAAGAGGTTAAACTTTTCAAAAATATCGAAAACGCCAAATCGATAAAATTGACCCTGTGATGCCTTTTAACGATTTTCTCGAATCGGGTAGTGCCGCAATGTGCCTCATTTTGTGAGGCAGCTACATATATTTTGTTTATCCATATGGCCACAGTAACGTTGGCGGGAACTGGCCACACTTTGGTGACAAAAACCTTACGTATTGTATTTCTCTTGGCCACACTACCGAATAAAAGCTTTTCCATATTTTTATTCCATTTTTAAAAAATCTATTAAATAAATAATCATGACTGTTCACCATTTGACCGCAAAAGGCTCTATGGACCCTAGCACAGGAAGATATTACTATGATTCATGCATAATATTAACCCTTCTCACTCCCAGAGCCTGACCCCGAGGGCGAAGGCCCAGATAAATCTTGTATCAAGAAAAATACTTGGATCGCTTTGGAGCTAAAACTACTGGCAGTAGGTGCAGAATGCAGACAATGCAGCTTCGTCCGCATTTGAAAAGTGATCCAAACGTCGAATTTGCCAAGTCTGGGTGGAGTTTAACGAAGTTTCTATAGTGAAAACAGAAAATGTTGGTGTGTGTGTATTCCAAGTGTGAAGGATTGAAAAACTTTTGATATATAGTCTCTTTTGTGAACTCTGGCGAACAAAATAAACCTTGAGGTCAGCAGTTCATATTTGTTTCTCACAGGCAGTTGCCATAGCTCTGTCTCAAAAGATTTTCTTGAAAGGGATAAGGGGGGTTGGGTGCACCAGAATCCAAAAATAGATCACAGCGTTACACTTTGTAAGGAGCCGGCCGATCAAAAGCTGCTGGTATGCACCAAGTCAAAAGCAATGTTACAACTACCATATATATCTGTCTGGGACATGACAGTTTCTGTGTCTGTCCAAAGTCAAAGTCTGGCATGGGATTCTAGTGTTTGTCACGAGAAGATCACGAGGGTGTATACCTCCCGGCCCTCACGCGCACTGAAGGCGGACAAGGGTTTTTAGCCGTATTAATTAAGCTCCGTGCACGTGTTTGAGTCTCCAGTTAGGGGGTCATCGTGGGGCCAGAGAAATACTCTTTTTGGTCATAAAGAGGAGCCCGGGGGGAGGGGGGCTGGTTGGCGATTTAAGTACGGCCTTGCCGGGGGCAGAAAATGTTATCATTGAAAAAAATCTCTGAATGACTTTCACAAAAAAATGATTCATTGGAGATGAAATAGAAACACACGCACACGCGAAAGTATATATATATATACACACACACACACATACGTACACACGTTATTATACCCCAATCCACACGGATACACACACACACACATAGTGCACGCACATACACAAAGCAGTGCTCATGTTAGTACAAATGGGGGTAATAATTATGAATGTTGTAATCGCCTCTCCCTCTTCTCAATGCTTTGTCATAAATATCACATATCAGTGGAAAATGTCAGTTTACAAAACACAATATTGAAATTTGTTCGTATAGGACAAAGTCACTTGGGCCACAGAGAAGCCTAATCAGCGTGTTTGGACATTCTTGGTCCAATAGGTCATCTATAACATAGGATACGATATGAATCACTTTATTATCCCATGATTGAAATTCACTTTCACAGAGCCTGTACGAGCACATACTACACGATACACATTAATTACCCGTTTTTACATAAACACATAATATTATAACGCCATGAACTCAATAACAAACATACATGAAGCGGCATAGTAAGAAACCTTAGTGAAATATGGCACATAATTATGTAGCTAAAATGTCTTTGCTGGGACGAATTTTATTGCGGAGGGTAAAAACCGTCCACTACATCATTCTCTGTTTGCTTTCATGTGTATTCTGTTGCTCTTGGATGATCAAGAAATTTGATGAAACAGAGGACGGCTGTCATTTAAGGTGGGTGTGGATTTCTTTACACAAGCTTTTTAGTACAAATGGTATTTTCATACTTCAATTCCTGCTCTTTTTAAGTCCCATTTCATTACTATTTTTCGGGTATACAATGAAGTGCCTGCTGCCATACTGTGTATTATTCACCCTCTCGGCACCGTAATGTATCACCAGTGATACACGGAGATCTATCACTCAGTTGCATTTATCACAAGGACTCAGTGTGAGAAAAATAAGTTAATAAAATGTGGTGTTTTCTACAATATACACAATAAATCAACCAAATGATTGTGAAAAAAATTACCTTAATTATGTCTCACCAAACAAATGCTCTTGAAATCAGAATTCATCCACAAGCAAAAATGAGGGCGGATCCTACAGGCTCAACGGCAGTTTACAAGTGACCGTCCATCTCTTTCACTTCACTTTTATCTGATCTTACCTGTAGGCATTTAAGGGCTGAAAACTAGCCCAAAGAGAGATAACGAAAAAAACCTGAGAGGCGCATAGTGGCCGTTACTTGCCGACGCGTCTTTAAATTCAAACTTCAACTCAAACCCATCAAACATACTGGCGTATCAGTAATTGTTGTGGTTTTGAGTTACGACTCCTTATCATTGTTCATGGTGAGATTTATGTTCTCACAAAGTGACGTATCGATATCTTTAATAATTATAAGCAAATAATGTTTTTTCTCATATCCGATGATGACGAAAAAGGGCAAAAACTTTGAAGAGCTCTCCTGTAATAATGAGAAAAGTGTTGGTACGCACGTACGTCAGGATAGATGTGAACCTAATACGTCACTTCGAGCCTCCACACATTGGCAGACGTGCTTCTGTACTGCTATAAAAGCATGAAGTCGCAAGTTAAGTAGACATAGTCTATCTAAATTCTATGTATTTCATACTCAAATCTTTCATTATTCGATTCTTTTATCTATTCAATTTTCTTTTTTTTTCTGTTGTTGTTTTTTCGTGGTTGTTTTTCCTTCCGTTTTCTATTTTCTCTTTTAGTTTGTGTATCATTGTATCGTTTGGGTATTATTTCTAACGCATGGCTTTGCAACATACAACTTTTTCTTTTTGCCAGTTTTTGACAGTACGAGAGGTGGATGACGGCGTTATTGATCTAGACTCTAGAGTACAAAGTTGCACTACTTGCCTAGGCCTGTTTACACACTAAAGCTGTGTTTTCATGTGTACGAAACGGGAACGTCAAAAATCCATCAAACGGCATTTCAAACGGTGCACAATATGGAAACGCCGTTTCTATTTCAATACCAGAAGGCTTTTTTTTACTTTCCGTTTGCCGCTGCTGTTTCCGCACATATCAAAACACAGCTTAAGCCAGGGGTATCGTTTCTTGAAAGAGAAGTCATTTCCACACTTCAATATTGAAACAATGTTTGCAAAACACAAGACAATGACACGCCACAGACATTTTTTTCTTGAACTTGCAATTTCCTTGTCATTTCTCAAAGATCCTTCCAGCAGAGACGCAGTGGCTTGTCCTGTTTACTTACTGTGACTTGGATCTCTCCAAATTTGGCAATGGCGCAAATATGAGGGTCAGAGGTCATGAAATAATTACACTTCACAGGTCTTCTTCCTTCCGCTAATAACATTGGCCACTCTAGCTCCCGATTGTCGTACGTGGACTGAACACTGCTACATGCAAGTACTTTCCAATCCAAGATTGATGCGATCTTCAGAAATTTTAATACTAAGACTGTTTTATTATGGTGGAGCTTCAGAAAGTCAGATTTTTGTCAAAAGTGATTTTGAGAAACTTTTCAAGTGTTCATATTATTTTCCACTCGAAAACTGAAACTTGCTTCAGAAACACTGAAATATTGTTATTATTATTATTATCATTTTTATTGATGTGAATCTTCATAAACTCAGTATCTTCAGCACAATGAACTTTATATAGACGTGATTTTAAGGAACTTTTCAACTTAGTTTCTTCTGATACAATACCAGTTACCGACCCCATGAAAATCCCAGTCAGGAGATGGAATTCACGTAGCAGACAAACTGATCTTTCCCCACATTTTGACAAAATGACCCTGATGAACTGATTCTATCCCCCTACTCCCCCCCCCCCCCAAACCCCCATTCTCCCAATTTGAGTTCCCAGCGCCATTTTGGTGACTATTCTGACAGTTAATGAGAATGAAGAAATCAGATGTTAACATCTTTGTTTAACCCTGCGCCTCTTCCAAAATTTTCTGGGTTTTTTTTTGTTTTTTCTGTGTTTTTTTTCTGTTCCCCCCCCCCCCCCTTTTTTTTTTCTTCTTCACAGAAAACCACTGAGAGCAAGCGTGAACGTAATTCTATTTCAGTTGGCAAAAAAGGGGTTCAAATACAGTATGAAATAAGAGTAAAATTTCAGCGATGGAGATGTTTGTTTCTCGAGGGGCTCAGCATAATGCTGTTAGCTGTTTTTGCTTCAGTTTTAGTGTGACATGTAGACTGTGGGGTTCAACGAGACTTTTCGCACTGCCGAAACTAAAACAAATCTATCTCACTAATTGATTTAACTGTCTGTGTGCCAGTCACTGATATATCGGTTCTTCCACCGGTCACCCTTGTACCAATCACCGCACAAGATCGGTGAACAAGAATGCTAAGCTATCATTTGTTTCGGGAAGAATGGAATTGGACTGTCTACTAATAGATGTTGCTGTAGTTAGTCTTCATTCATCTCCCCCCATTATTTTCTTCCTGTATCGGTAAACATGGAACAATTCATGGCACACAAAAGAGTTAAAGAAAGTTCGAGTCGGAGTCAGAACCGAAACAAAACATTCTTGACTTCGTGTGCTACTAATTATACTTGTATACGCCAATCGTTACTAATCACTGAATCCCGTACAGAGCCCATAATTCACGCCACTGTCGCAGTAAAGATGATAGCGTTACGACTGTCACAAAACTCTGCCTGATAACATCACGGATAGCCCAAGGGATGCAATCCTTCCGCACTCTGCTTATGGTGTCCTAGGGGGCATAACTGGTTACAGGAAATGAAGACTACAACAGGAAGGCTGGGGCTCCTAGCTCTTCATTGTTCTTATGGACAACTCAGCCAACGAGACTTGATCAAGGGCCTTTAACGTACTAATGACAAGTTTGGGCCGCGTGCTAGAAACGATAGGCTGAAGATCCTCATAATACCCGCCACTGGCATGGTATGACTTGCAGAGACTACATGCTATCTTTCTTTATCTCCCAACGAGAGAACACAGAATGATTTTCACTTTCTACCATGTAATAGAAAGGAGTTAATAAGAGATAGCTACTCTCTTCACAAGAAATGACTATCAATCGATACATTGACGAGCTTTCTGGCGATGTTATGTAAGATTAGCTCGAGAGGCGAGGTTAATCAAGTGAGATTACTTTAGAAAAGGTCGAATAATTACTTCGGGTGCTTGGTTTTTAGGCAAGATATCATCCACCACCATCATCTTTATCATCATCATCACTATAATCGTCATCTTCATCATCATCACCAACATTTTATTGATCATCACCATCATCATCATCATCATCACCTCCATCACCAACAACATCATCGTCACCTGCACCGTCATCATCATCATCGTCGTTAGTATCATCATTTTCTGCAATATCGACATCGCCGTCATTATCACTATCACAATCATCGTCACCATGAAAACTATAGAAAGAAGACTATGATGTTTCATAACTTATTTTCATCCCAGAGTGCAGTCATTTCCAAACTTTCCTAGCACAACAGTATAATTATGGTTTTATTAGGTTTCAGAAAAAGAGGAGCTAAAAAAAAAAGACAGTTCAATGAAAACTGAAGTTTGGAATCATCTCTCTCTCTCTGGCTCTCTGTCTCTCTGTCTGTCCCTCTGTGTGTGTGTGTGTGTGTGTGTGTGTGTGTCTGTCTGTCTGTCTATCTCTGTATGTCTCTGTAACAGGGCGACAGACAGGCAAGGTATAGCTAGCGTGGGAAGATAGCTAACGGCGGGGAGACAGAGTTATTGTAGGCCAGAGGGGGAAAGTAGCCGATGCAACTGAAGCGCTTTGACACCCGAAAAGGGTAGTGTTTACTTGACCGCCGTACTTGTCGATCAGATCACCTGGGAATTGCTTGGGGGGGTAGAGCTGTTTCAATAGTATTTGACGTGGAGTCGACGGGGGTGGCTATTAGGATAACGGTGGGCGTCTTGGGACGCTACCTGACTGGGTATAAATCCCCGAACGCTCCTTCCAACTTCAGACCGCTGAGAGCACTCACCAGCTTCGTGCCGAAGAGGAGACCACAACTGCAACTGTAACTTTGTACTAGTCTTGTGAGTGGGGAAGGTCAGGGAACCCGCAAACATCCTTTGTCAGAGCGTGGTATCTTTGGTATCTTGTCGGCATTTGGGCTGTTGCTGAGTGGTAAGTTAATTGTACGATGTATGTGTATTTTACTTAATGTTCATGATTGTAGAACCTAAATCTAGTGGGTTTACTTTGGTATAACTACTGCCTCTGAGAGAGTCACGGAAACGCCGTTATATGTATGTTACGAAACCTTATAGGATGGGGTCCGTTAGAGAGAGCGTTATTCTTCGTGGGGAACGTGTAAATATCATTAAAACTGTATTGATCGTTTATTCTATTGCCTATATGGGAGCCTATGGAGTATGGGAGCTGCAGCCTGACTTATAACAGTGTCAGCGGTTAAAAGTGTTAATGATGAATATCCGTCATGGAGTAAGTATGGAAGTCATGCCTTCCAGCAGTAGATTAGGACTTTGCGATTGTTTTTCTACAGAGGAGGAAGAACAACACCTTCTTGGCTTCTCAACTTCTTGTACTTTGATTAACGACATCGTGGCTTCTTGGCTTCCCGACCTATTGGTACCTGCCGATACCTGTTGATCTAACTGCGCAGACAAGCCAGGGTAGAGAGGAAGAACCAGTGCCCAGATAGCGCCATACACCCCTAAAGGAGAGGTTTCCTTATGCTGAATGTTCCCATGTGTTTTATAAAATGTGCTAGAAATTGAATATTACGAAGCCATTTAATTAGCATGTACTGATTTGCATCAACTTCATTCCATCGAAATTCACATGAAATTGTATGACCTGTGTTCCTATTATTATTGAATGAATTAATAATTATTGTATATATGTAAGCAATACAGATATCGTTTGTTATAACTTATAGAAGAGAGATAGTCGATTATTTAGTGTGTTTGTGCCGTGCCCATCACGGCTGGTGTCAGAAGAAAGTTAGTGAGAGAAAGTGGAAACATCACAATGGTGTCAGAAGTCGGATCCTGCTAGTAAATAACATTTAATTTTGATCTGGGTCGTGTCAAGGGGCTATTGTGTGATTGTGTGGACAGGTCATCTGCCCTGAGGCGAGTGAGAGAGATTGACATTTAGTGCCTGCGACATGCTCTGATTTTACCTGTGCATTGACTGTTCAATTTTATCTTTTGTCACAGAGAAAATTGTTGTTTGCTATTGCAGGAATATTGTTGTTAACTTCACAGTTACGATCCACGCTTTATTGTTAGCTTTGTTTACAGGTCAATTGCTGATGGACTATCTGGGCGCACTGAAGCTTGCCAGACAAGAAGGCATTAGTGATGAGGAATTCAAAATTAGGTGGGACGAAGAGAAAGCCCAAAACCGAGAACAAAGGGCTATCGAACGAGAAGAAAAGGAGCGCGAACGAGAAGAAAAGGAGCGCGAACGAGAAGAAAAGGAGAAGGAAAGACAATTTGAAAGGGAGAGAATGGAATGCGAACGGGAACTAGCCAAAAACGGGTGTCACAATGGTAAGGGGAATGGAAAATCTGCTGCCCCGAAGGTACCTAAAATTGCCAATTTTGATGACTCGCGCGAGGATCTCGACTCGTATTTGAAAAGATTTGAAAGGCTCGCGCAGGCAAATGATTGGGAAGAAGACACCTGGGCAGACATGTTAGGGGCATTGTTAACTGGCAGGGCGTTAGATGTTTATTCCGGTCTCAGCGATGAAGACAGTAGGGATTACGAGAAGGTAAAGAAGGTGTTGTTCAAGAAGTATCACCTCACGACAGAGGGTTATAGGCGTAAGTTTAGGGAGAGTCGTCTAGATAAGGACGAAACTTATACGCAGCTGTCCGTGAGATTGCAGAGATATTTTGAGAGGTGGGTAGACCTCTCAGAGGCAGAGAGAACTATGGAAGGGATTACGGATCTGTTAGTCAGGGAGCAGATGTTGAAGATTGTCGACTGTAATCTTTCCATATATTTGAAAGAGAGGGACCCCAAGTCCGTGCATGAGTTAGTTGAGATGGCGGACTTGTATAGTGAGGCTCATCAGTCGAAGCGAGGGCTGGAGCAACAGCAGAAGTCAGGTAAGAGGGTTGAGGAGAGCAGAAGTAAGGGTTTAGGAGTGAGTAAACCGGTATGCTTCAACTGTGGCTCTCCCAATCACCTGAGTAGGCAGTGTGACCAGGGCAGGACGAAGAAGGGTGCTGCTGCCACTGTCGAGGACAACCGAGGTAAGTCCCAGCGTGAGAGTGGGCGTGGTTGTTTTGTGTGTGGGTCACTTCTCCATATTGCGAGATTCTGTAGGAAGAGACAGAAAGAGACGACCGCAGTCGTACTAACCAGCGATGAGGAAGCCGATGACAGTCAGTGGGAGTCATCGGGCAGGGCGAATACTCAACCAGGGGCTGAGCAGAGTGTTGGGCCACAGACCTTCATTTCTTGGGAGACGGAAGGTAAGAGTATTGAGTTAGAAGGTTCGACAGAACATGAGCCCGAAGACGATGTTCCGGAGAATGATTTATCCGCTCCATTTTTGGAGAAGGGGAGGATAGGGGATAAAGAGATTACTATCCTTCGTGACACGGGATGCACGTGTGCGATTATAAAAAGGGACAAACTGCCTCCTAACAGCTTAACTGGGAAGAACAGGAGTTATGTCCTGATGGACGGGACGAGAAGGTCTGCTCCTGTCGCGGAAATGTGGGTAGAAACCCCATTTTATACTGGGCTTCTCAAAGCGCTAGTAGTGGAAGACCCAGTGGCCGATTTGATTATAGGAAACATAAAGGGGGCGTCTCTTGAGAAGATAAGTGTGGTACTCACGCGATCTCGCAAGGTGGAGATTGACAAGGAAGAGCATGAGTGTGAGAATGCGAGTGCGAAAGTGAGTCAGACCACAGATAATGAGGAGGCCAAGGGCAACTCAACGGAGGAGGTAAGGGTAGGGGCCAAGATAGGGGAACTCACACCAGGTGAGATAGCCCGGGCCCAGAGAGAGGACGTAAACTTTGAGAGTTTTAAGGGAGAGAGCCACGTTGGAGCAATCGGCTGAGGTAGGTACTCAGATAAAGGAGAGTAAGGGAATTTACTATCGGGTAAAGAAGGCCGGGGCTGGACGTGCTGATGTGGAGCAGTTGTTGGTACCTAAGCAGTACCGAAGTGAGCTGATGAAGATAGCTCACGAAGGAGTGTTCGGGGGACACTTAGGAATTTCGCGCACACAGGACAGAATAATGCAGTCGTTCTTTTGGCCTGGGATAGGTGCGGACGTAGGTCGTTTCTGTCGATCGTGTGACGCGTGTCAAAGGACATCCAATAAAGGTAGGGTGACAAAGGTACCCCTAGTGCCGACACCCCTGATCGACACGCCCTTTTCGCGCGTCGCCATAGATTTGGTTGGTCCACTTCCGCGTACGGAACATGGGAGATCGCGTTATATTTTGACGCTAGTAGATTATGCCACGCGTTTCCCGGATGCCGTAGCCTTAAGGGGGATATCAGCTGAGCAGGTCAGTGAAGCGTTAATGGAAATATTTTCTCGGTTAGGCATACCAAAGGAAATAGTTTCAGATAGGGGATCACAGTTTACCGGTGAGCTGATGAGAGAGGTCAGTGCACTTCTCAAAACGAAACAGATATTCTGCTCGCCCTACCACGCGATGGCCAATGGTCTGTGTGAAAGATTTAACGGAGTGCTGAAGAATATGCTTCGCCGAGTGGCTCATGACAGACCCAAGGACTGGGACAGAATGTTGTGTCCACTGCTGTTCGCGTATCGCGAAACCCCACAGGCCAGTACAGGTTTTTCGCCGTTTGAACTAGTGTTCGGTCACCCTGTGAGAGGACCACTTGCAATACTGAAGAATCTGTGGACTGGGGAAGCGGAGTCAGAAACGAGGTCATCGTACGAATACGTGGTAGATATGAGGGAACGATTGGAGGATGCCATGAAAGTCGTAGCCGAGAACAGCAGCGTCGAAAAACACAGGCAGAAGAAATACTACGATAGGAGGGCCAAACAGAGGAAATTCCAAGTGGGCGATTCCGTCCTCATACTTCTCCCAAGTGACGGATCGAAACTACAGATGACTTGGAAAGGGCCTTACAAAGTAGAAGAGCAGAGAGGGTCAGTGAACTACATGGTGAACGTCAAGGGGAAGAGACGACTGTATCACGCGAATATGCTGAAGAAGTATATTGAGAGGGAAGACGAACAGGAAAACACAGAGGCAATAGCTGCAGCTATAATTGACGAGACCGATGAAGGAGAGGAAGCGACTTCGATGCCTCTGGAGACAGTCATGCCTAGGCTAGAACAGACCGAAACCTACAGGGATGTACAGTTAGGGGACACGCTAGATCAGGATCAGAGAGAACAGATGCAAGAGCTCATGGAAGAATACAAAGATATATTTACCGATGTACCGGGGCTCACTGACCTGATCAAGCACAAAATCCCATTGCTAGATCAAAAACCTGTGAAGGTAAGACCCTATCAACTACCGTACTCAACTAGAGAAGCTGTCAATGCTGAGGTAGGCAAGATGCTTGCGGCCAGAATCATCGAACCGTCCGAGTCCCCGTACAATAGTCCAATTGTATTAGTTAAGAAGCCCGATGGTCAACATCGTTTCTGCAACGACTACAGGCGGCTAAATGTTGTGACTGCCGATGACGCCGAACCGATGCCTGAGGTAGAAGCCATTATTTCCAATCTAGCGGAGGCAAAATATTTCACCAAGCTGGACTTGACAAAGGGCTTTTATCAAGTTCCGATGGCCGAGGAAGATAAACACCTGACGGCGTTCGCCACACCGTTTGGGCTATACCAGTACAGGGTCATGCCGTTCGGGTTGAAGGGATCCCCCGCCACATTTAACAGGCTCATGAGGAAAGTATTAAAAGATGCTGGCGAAGGGGTAGATGCATTTGTAGACGACTGTCTTATACACAGTGCAAATTGGCCTGACCACTTGGAACGTTGTCGGAATGTCTTCGAGCGACTGAGACGGGCAAATTTAAAAGCTAGACCTACCAAGACGCTAATAGGGATGACAGAAGTCGAGTACTTAGGCCATAAGCTGGGACAGGGGACTGTAAGACCGCAGGAGAGTAAGGTGCGAGCCATTGTCGACTGTGACCGACCGACGACCAAGACACAAGTGAGGAGTTTCCTGGGGCTAACGGGGTACTATCGGAAGTTTGTACCAAATTACAGTGCAATCTCGGCGCCGTTGTCAGACCTCACAAAGAAGTCCCAGGGCACAAAGTTCGCATGGGGACACGCGCAGGAGAACGCGTTCAATGCCCTAAAAATTTGTTTGAGTTCCGAGCCGATACTACGGATGCCAGACTGGAACAAGGAACTGATTCTCCAGACAGACGCATCTAACCTTGGAGTGAGTGGCTGCCTACTTCAAGAAGACGAGGGTACGAAGTATCCAGTTGTATATGTTAGCAGAAAGTTGAAACCCGCGGAGAAGAACTACTCAACAATTGAAAGGGAATGCCTGGCCATAGTTTTCGCCGTTAGTAAGTTGCAGGCGTATCTGTATGGGAGAAACTTCGTGTTAGAGACGGACCACCGACCTCTAACTTGGATGCGAACTAAAGACCAGAAGAACGCGAGGCTAACTAGATGGAACCTGGCGCTGCAACCATATAACTTTCGAGTCAGCAACATCAGGGGGCGAGACGCTCTATGGGCCGACACTCTATCTAGATTACCAGTAGATTAATAATTTTATTAGCCGATTTTGCCAGGGAAAATCGACTTAAGTGGGGGCGATTGTAACAGGGCGACAGACAGGCAAGGTATAGCTAGCGTGGGAAGATAGCTAACGGCGGGGAGACAGAGTTATTGTAGGCCAGAGGGGGAAAGTAGCCGATGCAACTGAAGCGCTTTGACACCCGAAAAGGGTAGTGTTTACTTGACCGCCGTACTTGTCGATCAGATCACCTGGGAATTGCTTGGGGGGGTAGAGCTGTTTCAATAGTATTTGACGTGGAGTCGACGGGGGTGGCTATTAGGATAACGGTGGGCGTCTTGGGACGCTACCTGACTGGGTATAAATCCCCGAACGCTCCTTCCAACTTCAGACCGCTGAGAGCACTCACCAGCTTCGTGCCGAAGAGGAGACCACAACTGCAACTGTAACTTTGTACTAGTCTTGTGAGTGGGGAAGGTCAGGGAACCCGCAAACATCCTTTGTCAGAACGTGGTATCTTTGGTATCTTGTCGGCATTTGGGCTGTTGCTGAGTGGTAAGTTAATTGTACGATGTATGTGTATTTTACTTAATGTTCATGATTGTAGAACCTAAATCTAGTGGGTTTACTTTGGTATAACTACTGCCTCTGAGAGAGTCACGGAAACGCCGTTATATGTATGTTACGAAACCTTATAGGATGGGGTCCGTTAGAGAGAGCGTTATTCTTCGTGGGGAACGTGTAAATATCATTAAAACTGTATTGATCGTTTATTCTATTGCCTATATGGGAGCCTATGGAGTATGGGAGCTGCAGCCTGACTTATAACAGTGTCAGCGGTTAAAAGTGTTAATGATGAATATCCGTCATGGAGTAAGTATGGAAGTCATGCCTTCCAGCAGTAGATTAGGACTTTGCGATTGTTTTTCTACAGAGGAGGAAGAACAACACCTTCTTGGCTTCTCAACTTCTTGTACTTTGATTAACGACATCGTGGCTTCTTGGCTTCCCGACCTATTGGTACCTGCCGATACCTGTTGATCTAACTGCGCAGACAAGCCAGGGTAGAGAGGAAGAACCAGTGCCCAGATAGCGCCATACACCCCTAAAGGAGAGGTTTCCTTATGCTGAATGTTCCCATGTGTTTTATAAAATGTGCTAGAAATTGAATATTACGAAGCCATTTAATTAGCATGTACTGATTTGCATCAACTTCATTCCATCGAAATTCACATGAAATTGTATGACCTGTGTTCCTATTATTATTGAATGAATTAATAATTATTGTATATATGTAAGCAATACAGATATCGTTTGTTATAACTTATAGAAGAGAGATAGTCGATTATTTAGTGTGTTTGTGCCGTGCCCATCACGGCTGGTGTCAGAAGAAAGTTAGTGAGAGAAAGTGGAAACATCACAGTCTCTCTCTGCGCCTTTTTTCTGTCTCTGTCCCTCTCTGTCTCTCTCTCTTTCTGTCTCTCTTTCTCTCTCTCTCTCTGGCTCTCTCTCTCTGTCTCTGTCTCTTCTTTGTCTCTCTTTCTGTCTGTCTGTCTGTCTGTCTATCTCTCTGACTGTATGTCTCTCTCATTTTAACGCTCAGCTCTGTAACAATCTACACACTGTGTCAAGAATGTAACCCTGAGCCACAGGTCTTGAAGCCAAAACTGCCATATAGAGCTTACCTGCGTCCCCTATCAATGTTTGTCATTGTGTTTTTCACAATGAGCCCCATAACACTCATATAATAATAATTTATGATATGCCATTCATTAACAGATATTAATAATTATTATAATAACAATAGAGATAACTTCGGATAACAAAAGATCCAGTTATCACATGTCGGCGATCAGACTCGCATGTGTCTCATTCACCCTGCAGTAATCAGTCAGAGATGGTATTGTTTGCCTGAGATGAGTGTCGACCACTTTTGGATACACGCTATAGAGTCCGAGCACTGCCGTGGGGAATACTGAGTACATCCGTACTGGTGTGGCAGTACCGGAAAGTCCGTCATGTCCAGGACAAGGAAGTGACGTCATAGACAGTAAGGCAATGGATCAAAATAAAGGGAAGGGGGCGGGGGTGGTATCACACTAAGCCCTGAACAGCACAGCCAGGTTCTGGCAGTCCACAAATGCACACCATAATTTCCTATATTCTCTTAGTAAATCCGGGAAGACCCTATCATACCAAGCGCGGTCAGACTCAGTCAGTTTCTGCCATTATTTCTTAGGTGTACATTTTGCTGGCAGCATCTGACTGTGACGTTCGGGGCTCAGTGTGATACCTCCTTAAGAAGAGATACCGTTCATATTGACCATAAGCACAGGCATGCTAGGTCTCTCTAACACACTGAAAACTTCACAGCTTCTCGGAAAAAGAACTGTTGGACATTTACAGGGGTCCCAGGTACCTCCCGTTGTTTTTTGTTTTTTTTCTGAGATTGTGTGGCTCCACGGATTGAAAGAACTAAAATTATCTTCTTTTTCACCTATAACCTTTCTCTCTCTCATTCTCTCTCTCTCTCTCTCTCTCTCTCTCTCTCTCTCTCTCTCTGTCTGTCTCTGTCTCTCTCTCTCTGTGTCTGTCTCTCTCTCTCTTTCTCTCTCACCTGGCCTTTCTCTCTCTCTCTATCTTCTCCACATTCTTTATCTCTACCCCCCCCCCCCCCGGGCGCCCAATGCTGTGAACTGGAAACACTTCATTCAGTGTCCGATATTCTATACTTTTGAAACCGTTCCAGTTTATGAATCAATATTTATTTTCTTGATAAATGTTCAATTTTTAAATTTTATTGGGGAATTAATTAATTCTTTGTGTGCCATGAATTGTTCCAAGTTTGCCAATACAGGAAGAAAATAGTGGGGGAGATGAATGAAGACTTAACTACTGCAATATTTATGATTAGAAAGTCGACTTTCTTTATTCCCGAAACAAAATAGCCTAGCATTCCTTTGCACCAATACATTGGTCATTACTCAAACGTGACCAGCGGAAGAACCGATACATCGGTGATTAGCACACAAAGAGTTGATATTCTTTTGGTATCTCTTTTTGTAGTTGTGTGTTGCTCTTCTTCTTATTCTTTCTTTTTACAGCCATCATAATGGGTTGTTTTTTTCCCGTCCTTCTTTCTGGTCCTCTTCCTTCTCTTCTAAAAAAAGCCCTATCGGTTACGTGTCTGCTGTTTTTAGCATCTGCGCGTAGCAAGTACACAGACATGCGATAATGGCTTGTTTTTTTAGACGTGGCCTCTTCTTCTTTGCTTTGAAGGTTTCTTTCTGGTCTAGTTTTCCCCTTTCCCTTAAAAACAAAGGAAAAAAAAACTGTCGTTAACAGCGTGCTCTTTAAATAATACGTAAGTACACGGACATGTGATAATGGCTTGTTCTTTAGACATGGCTGCTTCGTCTTCTTAGCTTTCCACAGCCCTCAAAAGGGCTTTTTTTTCCTGGTCTTCTTCCCCTTGAAAACAATAACAACAAAACACCTGTTGGTAACAGTTTGCTCTTTAAATATCTAAGTCCACAGACATGTGAGAATGGCTAGTTCTTCTGGCCTGGCTTCGACCAATTTGCTTTCCATAACCGTCAGAAGGGCTTTTTCTGGTCTAGTCTTCTCCTTTCCCTTAAAACTAAAAAAAAACGCCCTATCGGTAACAGCTTGCTCTTTAAATATCTAAGTCCACGGACATGCGGGTATGCAATAATGATAGCCCTCGATGGGTATTGCTTGTCAGAAAGGCGTGATAATGATCTCTGATTCCACTGATATCCACGGCGTCAACTATTTGATGTGATTGCCGTCTCTGGTCCAAAATGTCGAGACCACATCAATTAATACAATTAAAATCAGATAACACCACGCTCGTTAATAATGCCAAAAGGGCGTAAATAAATATTCCATAAGAAAGGGGGCATTACTGGGACAAGCTAAACAGGCAGGAAAGTGCGCCCAGGGGAAATAATGTCATTTGCTGTGCGGTGTAACCACGGTAATCAGATGAAATGTGTCGCTGTTTCTGGAATACATGGCGAGGGTTTATTTTTTGTTTTCATTTTTCACTCCTCTGTTTCCTAGTTGGGAAAATGTGAAACAGTGTAGGAATTTACTCGGTGTGAGAAAATTAATCCCTGCAAGTAATGTTACTATCCATTAGGTCGTTATTAGTGGACAGTGGTACATTACGCTGTTTGGGGGTCAACAGCATTAGGCTGAGGCCCCCGAGAAACCAAAGGACCACATCTACGCTGTTAAGCTAAAGTTGAATAGTTAACCCCTTGACTACTGACGATGTGATTGCTAGATTTTCTCAAATCCTATTTATATTAAAATCTACTATTCCACTTACTTTCGACGGTAAATATAAATCTAAATCAGGACACTGATATGTATTTGAAGGCTAGTACAATAGCAGAGAGCCAAAACCTGTAACAAATGGATAAGTAAAAAGTTCACAACATCGCTGATTCCGTATTGAACGGGTTAACAAAACTCCATACTTTCTTTCTTCGGCTTTGTAATTTGACTACCTTACCCCCACCAAAAAGCCTTTATTGATTATGCATTTTTACTATTACTAGTTGGATCGCTGATTTGGAGAATACACAATCATTTGATAATCAACGTTGATTTTCGAACATTACGAAGTTTCGGTAATACTTGTTTTTATTTTATTCGAATCTTATCTTTTTTTTCCCCGGAACAAACAGACAAAAAAAAAACAACGTACATAAATTATATATTAATGACTTATTTTCTTTTTTTCCAAAAAGAATGTATCCACACCGTCTATTGTCAAAAAGTTCGTCACTGAACAGAGAAAAGAAGAAAAAAAGACAAAAGCCCTTTAAATTTAACTGAGTTAAATCGTTACGACCACATGCACCGAGGGTCACATGTTAAAGTGCCGTAACTCGACTTTTTGTTTTTTAAATAAAGGATGATATTATGGGAAATGCTTGTAGCCCATGATAGCCTGCCGGCTGTGTTAGAAGCTGAGGCTGAAATTCCTAAAACTAATTGTTAAACCACGTTTTAAAAATATTGAGTCGGATAAAGAAAGTTATTCTTGAAAAAATGATAAAACGCGAGTCTGGAATGTTTACCACGCTGGGCTCGGTACGATAAATGCCGTGTTGTGTAAAGGTGTGATACCAGTTTTATTTGGCTATTTGAAATAATAGTTACAGTTTTTCTTTTTTCTTTAGATCTTTAACTTCACTTTTATCTGATCTTACCTGTAGACAACTGAGGGCTGAAAGCTAGCTTAAAGAGAAATAATGAAAATACCGTGAGAGATGCCGACCCGCCGTTGAATTCAAAGACAAACTCAAACTTTTTTTTCTGAAATTTTGTCATTTCTGTATAGATTCATCAAATATACTTAATAGTAAAGACAGTTCATGGAAGAACTCCAACCGTATTACAAAATTGATAACCAACATTAGCTAAGATATAACTGTCACAAGATATTACACTACAGCAAAACCGGATAAGGACGAAAAAATTCGGAGGGCCCGTGTGCACGTTGCGCACGTTAAAGATACCTTGGCAGTTGGAAATCGTAAAGAGCAGGCCGAAAGGCCGCTGCCCGGGCAAAATTGAAATTAATAGATTAAAATTTATCCATATCATCTCCCTCCCCCCCCCCCCCCCCCCGCCAGAACAAGAAATAAATAAACAAGTAAAGTGAGGTGTAAATGCCAAGGGCAGCGAACCTCCTAAAATAAAGACCTCAAATCACTACAGCAAAACCTAGGTCAAACCATCTTGGGGTTGGTTGTTGTTTTTTTTTGCCAAAACCGATAATGATTCGAAAACAGGGATGAATGCTGGAAAGAAATCTCGGAAGAACATTAACGAAGCTGAACGACTTCATCAGAATGGGTTGTGTAAAGCCCCTACCCTCCCCCTCATCCCCCTGCTCCACCCAGCCATGCAATGACCCCTCCCCCACCCCCTTTATACACACACACACACAACATCATTCTGACGAGAATATAATCACCCGTTCAACAACGAATGCTTCCCAGAAAATACAAAGTTGTCCACAAACTATAAAAAAAAATAAAAAATGCGTGCAAGAAAGGCCGATTAAGAATTCCAAACCGGAGTTTAAAAATGACTCGAACGTTTTTCTATCCATCCAAAATTATGTTTTCCAAAATCCTCAGAGAAAGAGCGGGGGATGATAATACGCTCCCCAAGATCATCAAAATAATAATTTAAAAAAAAAAAATGCATTCTGATGCTACTTCAGAAACCATTCAGGACTTGGGCGAATTTCAAAGATGTCTTTGGAAGAAAAAAGGAAATAGGGGAACTGACAATGAGGATGACGGTTCTCAAAACCGTGTGAGTGACCACTTCATGTCTAGGGCTGCATGGTAAACTGTCGTAACTTTTTTTTTACCTTTTTCAAAAACTGACATGTGAGCATGTTTATAACCCTCGACAGTTTGCAGGTTGTGTTACAGGCTGGCCGGTAACTTCTGAAAACTAAGTATTAGATAACATTTTTTGAAAAAAGATATAACTATTAAGCTTGATAAATTATGTTATTCAGATCTTTTGCATCGCCTGAAAAATGTCTAAAAACCCAGTTACGATAGTTGGTCACGTGCCCCTACTACGTGACAGTCGTCAGCTGTAATGCTGCGCTGTATCATGTAACAAAGGTCCATGTTTTAGTGTCGGGAATTCCCCTTATTCTAGAAAGGTACGTGAACATTTAATCTAGTTTTCAGGACATGATAAAAGTATTTCTTGAAACATTGGAGTATCACAGTTCAAACACTGCGCATCATGATGATTTCTCCGTATGGGACATCCGTAAATTACGTACACTTATCTCCCCATCTCCACCTGCCCATACCAAAGCTTTCAGTTTTTATGTTTCAGCTCAACACTTTGATTTTCTGAAACTTATTATTTAATAAAGACTTTTTGCCCGTTTTTAAATTTTTGTTTTTTTTAAATTATTATTATTACAAACATAAGTTGTTTATTTTATACTTTTTTTTTTTTATAACATTTTACCTACGACTACAATATAATTGCTAAACAGTAACAACAGCTACAGCCAAATGTGAACAGCATCAACACGTTACCTCCACTACAATAAGTGAAAAAGTTACGGCACCCCCCCCCCCTTAACCCCCCCCCCCCCCCACGCACACACATATAAGCGGTAACCTCCCCATTAATGGACATTTGTCGTATATTTTTTGTTGTCGTTGTCCTCCTTCCTTAACGAGTGTACAAACCGTCCAGACGTTTCATTCAAGATCTCTAACATAATAATTATGAGAATCACTGGCATGGAGAGTCTTAAACACTTGAGCTGGGTTATGTTAACCTTGGGCTTCTCCCCCTCCCTTCCACTATTTGTCTCATCCTCCCTGACACCTCTTCCTCTGTCCCCAGGCTTGATCTTGTTGAATTCTTGGCAAATTCCAGTTGGATTTTGGGGGAATACAGGATGTAAAAACTTTGTTTCTTGGGA
>OZ007581.1:26588542-26598542 GCA_963931925.1 Onchidella celtica | reverse complement strand
AGTAATACAGGGGGCCCTTGGATTCAAATAGCAAACAATTAAGATGAATATTGGCTTCTTATGCGTGCTTTATCTGTGCTTTGGGAAACATTTAGAGCCAGATATTTAATGTTCCAGTTACGTATTCGAAATCGGATAACACATTTGATAATCTCTTACAAACAAATCAGATAAGGGGCATAACCAAATAAATGTCTACTAAGACTGAGCTATTTGTACGGATACTTCTGAACTTCTTACCGAAAAGACTACTAAATTCTTATTTATCTTGAACAGTCTGGAATAAATAGATCTTGTGTACAGTACGGAAAGCGATAATAGGATGTGCTTTTTGCATCTCCTGAAAAGTATTGATTTCAACATATGACAGTTTTCTTGTACTATGACGACAAAATAATAATAATAATAATCAAATCATAATAATAATAACAAACAGTAATAAATAATTAATTTAAAAACATAAGATACTAAAGCTAAGATTAGAGATAACTTTATTATTCTGTTGTCGGGCAATTTGTTGTCACAGAATCAGTGACAGTACAACGGTAAATACAATATCTAACACACACAACAGGTCTTTAATGCATACCGCACATTGCTCACACAACATTACCAGCAAACAAGATCATTGCTCACACACACATACTGTCAGAACAGTCGATTAGCAAAACTAAAATTTAGCAAGAGCATACCACACCGGCAAACACTACTACTTCGAATGGCGGATGGCAAAAAAGTTCGTCTATAACGCCAAATAATCATGAACTAGAAAAAAACAAAAAGATCGTCTATAACGCAAAATAATCATGAACTAGAAAAAAACAAAAAAGTTCGTCTATAACGCAAAATAATCATGAACTAGAAAAAAACAAAAAAGATCGTCTATAACGCAAAATAATCATGAACTAGAAAAAAACAAAAAAGATCGTCTATAACGCAAAATAATCATGAACTAGAAAAAAACAAAAAAGATCGTCTATAACGCAAAATAATCATGAACTAGAAAAAAACAATAACAAAACAGACCATTGGGAGGCTATGATTTGCCATTGAATGATTCAGGACACAACGATTCAGTTCTTATGCATAGTGTGAGTTTGACTTTGGCGCATTGGCACGATAACGGCTGTTTTGCGTCCTTCATTGTCTATTTGGGTACACTTTCTTTATTTATGTTTCGTATTCAGAGCTGTCAAGTTTAACACGGAATTAAATACATTTATATAATTTTAACACATTGGTAAAAGTGTCGTGAAGTTGTTTTGAATAGATCTGGAAAAAGTTCTGTAAACGAGTATAAAAGTTATTAAGTCAAGTTGTAGGTCTTATGTGTAGACACAATTTTTCTCTGTAATCAGTTCTCTATTTCTCCTTCGTTCTTTGCTTCTTTACTTTTTTCCCCTTCATTTCTCCGCCCCCCCCCCCTTCTATCCCCTCTTTTACAATAGCAGCACATTGGCCCGGCGCGCACTAGCCGACGAGATCCAATTAGTTGGCTGATGGGCAAAGTCGTGTTGAAACTCAATATTGTGACGTCACCATCCAGCTATTTGGCCAAACAAACTTGTCTGGTATGCGTCCAGGCTCGACGTGTTTCCTTATCCCTCTTCCGTCTTTCCATTTCTCCGTGCTCTCTCTCTCTCTCTCTCTTTCTCTCCTGTTTTCAGCGTCAGCACGCATACTCACACTGACTAAGGGGAGTTCTTGTATCACACTAAGCACGGAACGACACAGTCAGCTGCTGGCAGACAAGAAGTGCACACCATAATTTCCTGTTTTCTTACTAAATCCATTGAGCCGCTATCATACTAAGTCCGGTCAGACATAGCCAGCTGCTCGCAGACAAGAAGTGCACACCTTAATTTCCTATGTTTTCTTACTAAATCGGGGAAGACCCTATCATACTAGGCCCGGTCAGACACAGTCAGCTTCTGTCATTATTTCTTTGGTCTACATTTTGCTGGCAGCACCTGAATATATCTGACCGGGCTTAGTATGATACATCCCTTACTCATATAAATCCATTTTTACTATCTCCAAATCCCACGTTCATCCTAGTGCAATATTCATGGATACATCGTGCCGTCTACCCGTCATAACTTCTGCGTCATAAATCAAGCTGTAGCGATTGTCTCTCTCTCCAACATCTCAACCAGTTTCGTATCAGTCCATACAGAGACGCGGGGAGTCATTGACATAAACGTGAAATTTTATCATCCTACAAGTTTTTGCACTTTGTCAGTTCATACCGCACACCGTGTGTAAACTTAGTTCGGTGCTCTGGGTGTGTCGTACACTGAGTCATGAGGTCGAAGATTCAAATCTCTCTGGATCTCACGTAGAATGGTCACAGGGACATAGTGATAAATAGGAAGTGTCTGTTTTTACCATTTTGTGCAAAGGGTCAGTGCTGATAATGATAATAATCATAGCATAAAGGAAGCAAGGTCTCCAATGTAATCATGAATGGTATTTTAACCGCTGAGCCTTAAGTCCTACAAAATATCACATTGCACATAGGAAGGTGTACGTGGGCAAATGATTTTAAAAGGTCTTGAAGTTCACTGTATTTTTAATACTTTCGTTGATTTTGAGCCACAACTGAGTTGAATCAGAGACAGCCAACTGTTATCCTAGACTGCGCACCCCCATTGGTTCACGGCACGCAAAGTGAAACCCAATCGTGGAGCGCGGCGGCCATTTTCCTAATATGGCAAAACAAACGCATACCTATAGGTGGTGAGTCGCAGAAAGGCCAGATGAAAACAGTTTAGGAGCCGTGAATAGACACTTGATTTAAAAACCCGCATGCCTTCGGCCTCTGGGACGCATATAGCACAGTAACACAAAATGAAATAAAAGAAAAGAGATAGATTATATATATATTATATATTATTATTATTTTTTTTTTTAATTAAGTAAAAAAAAAAAGATGGCTATGATCTGGAAGTGGAAATGCATAAACGATTGGTTTTTTTCTGTTGTCTTTCACTCACCCTTTCTGTCTGCGCCCCCCCCCCCCTTTCCTCTTGTATTTCACCCACTCAATCATGCGCCATATTCTATTGTCGTTTTGTTTTTCTACACCTCTTTGTGATTTTTGTGAAATCAGCTTCCACCCATACTACTTTTCTCATACTGTTGTCTCCTTCAGTTTCTCGCATAGATCCCATTCTTTGTTTTTTTTTGTTTTTGCTGTTCTTTAAATACCGGATAGATCTAAGTATTTCGTGATGAAATTTTCTGTTCACACTAATTTTAAAAAAAAAAATCATTTACATGTTTAAAATTTAATTTACATTTCTATTTCTAACTAGCGCAAAAGTAGTCCCCTTCAATGAAAGGGAGTTAATAAAGTCAGTAATCTCGAGCAAATTCGCAATGATTAGTTTCTCCAGTGATGTTTTGCCATATTGTAATGGCCGCCGAGCCTCCCCGTGCGCGGCGTCACTGCTCCTCCTTGCCGTGCGCTGTCTAGTACATGTATAATAATAGTAACATGTCTCTGAGTTGAATAGAAGAAAAGTGTTCGGACATTTTGAGTCCAGAAAAGATGCATTTTGTTCAAGTAGAATTTAAAAAATATGACAGGAAATTTCTTTCTGGGCCTAAATTTACACATTGGTTACCACATCTTAACTTTAAAACTCGCATTAATGTATTCCCCGAGTCGGCGGGCCAACTAGTATTAATAATGATACTAATAATAATAATAATACAGACTGTCTATTTTCATTAAATCAGTGATAATCCAGAAAAATAACGGTATCAAAATGCTATAAACTTAGGCTAGGAGATAGACATATATGTACCGACAAAGCATTTGTTGTGTAGACTGTCTAATTAAACGACAAACATTGAATTATGTAGTAAAAGTGTGTTTGTCACATAGTTACCTTGGAAGTAGAAAAATGTTGGATGTTGGATTGCATTGACAATAATTTTGTTGCACACATCTACGGTTCATTCAGAGTGCATCCGTTCACTTTAAATCAATGCATTAAAATTGCGAATGAATTATATTACTATACGTCTTTTCCCGCCCAAAGGACGAGCCCTCTTTCTATTCTTCTGCTTTCCACTCGTAAATTTGAAGCTAGTATATTTCCAAACAAGAGAAAAGACAAACTTCAAAAGTATGTTTGACAATGCTTGTGAAATGGATCATCTAGACAGAAAAATTCTGGAACAGAAAAATGCAGAACAAAAAGCAGTGAAGATCCAGTGTGTGTCTGTGTCGGTGTCCTAGTCCTTGTCCCTGGAGGGACAGATCAAAATCTTCAAGTGTCTGTTCTTGCAACACTTCATATTCATGCACCTCTTTTTCCTCTCACTCATCCTGTCTTCCTCCTTTCTTCTCCTTTCGTTTGCCGAAACTGTCAACGTCCATCCTCTTGCCTTGTCGTGTCTGACTCATTATTCATCCTTTGCCTCCCGTCTTCCTTCTTCACTCCTTTCCGTCCCTCTTTATCCTTGCTCTTATAGAAGACAGAACAGCCACCCACCCCCCTCTCCCATCTTGGTTCATCTTTCGACCCCCCCCCCCTCCTCCTCTTCCCTTTCCCTCCTTCTTCATTTTTCTCCCTCATCTCTTTACCCCTCCTCTCACTGAAGACAGGACAGCCACAGCCTCTCCTCCATACAAACCACTCCAATGTCTCGGAGCTTCTAAAGAGCAATTGATGGTAGCGCTCTTACGTTTAAAACCTTGAAAAGGGTCGTGTTTACAGTGCAGCGAAGGGGTCGGAGGTCGTGAGCGCGCATGTTTAGGGTCGACATGGATTGTATTTGCGCATAGCAAACAGTGAGTAGAAAGAAACGAGGAGGAAGTTCATTGGCTAGACCTTGAGTATGGACGCTAAAAGTTCATGGCAACATCTGAAGACGAACCGTGCTTTTTTTTCTTTCTTTAACTTCACATCACAACAGTTGCACCTATCGCATATTTCTTTTATTTCCAACGTCCAAACATCTACTGTGATTAGTAGAAAAAGATCTGCTCTGATAGCTTTGCCAGTAGTTACGTTTTACAAACTACACATTTTGTAAATTAGTACAAAATATTGCTCTTCTGACCAGGCATCTGGTACGTCCATAACCATCGTAGTCAATAATATTAACATTATCAGAACATCGTGTCTTTGTGAATCATTTAAATATCTTATACCCCCCCCCTCCCCCACCCGCCCCCCAAAAGCCCCACTTGTTCAAGAGAAATATTTTTTTTTTTTTAAAAACATCCAATTTAGACAGTGACTTGACCTCATATGACTCGAACGCCTTCGATTTTCTCCATTAATTCAACAAGGCAACAGGCGGGCCGACATTTCAGTATTGGTCATTTCGTGTAGGCTAACTACTAAAAGTAATGTTGTACCCGCTATCGAGTAATCACAATTTTTGATAATAAATTATAGCAGGTTCAGATTCGAAGGAAAGGACAGATGAAAGAACAAAAAACAAAAAAAGAAAAAAAATTGAAACCGCTGGTCTTAGTGCAATGGAATTGTTTTTCAATGATTTCTCCACAAGGTCTCTTATGACAAATATGCTAACAATGTCCTGGCCAAATGTTGACCAGAACCAATTGAATCATTCCGGACAGCGCCCCTGAAATGTTTGTCGCTATTGTTTTGGTGTCAAGTTTATGACACAATAATGCTCCAAAGCACTGCTTGTAATGACAATGCAAGCATAAAAACAATTGCAGGGGCATAGAAGAAAGTGGGCCAACAATGGACGGGTGTTTGATGGGTGCACAGAAATGGGGTTTTGAGCAGCCTCGTCTGTCTGTTGGAGGTGACGATCTAATGCTTTTTTGTCGCAAGTTTGTCCAAATTTTCACACCATTGTTTTAGCATGCTAACCCATTTTAGAACAATATTACTGTCACGAAACTCGTTAAAATGACATTTCAAGAACGCGCATGCAGAGATTGCAGTACCATCAAAACACACATCAAAATACAAAACAAAGAATACGAGGGTATCTCGGGCCTCGACTTGCAGTCTGATCTCTTTGTGAAAATGACAGAAAAAAAATTGGATTGCAGGTCTTAAAAATTAATACACCCATGCGGACGGTGAGAGCCTCTTCTTGCTGCTTAGAAAAGACATGTCTGGGTGGTTGAAACGACTTGATAATCATTTCCCCGGCCATGGACACTTGAAGTAAAAACTGTCTCTTCAGCGGTCCCATCTTTGTTTTAAGTGATGACAGGGGATTGTGCGAATTCCCTTTGGAGTGGATCTCGCATTCAGAGACAACAAAAATGTATCGTCATCCATTCTCGCATTCAGAGACAACAAAAATGTATCGTCATCCATTCTCGCATTCAGAGACAACAAAAATGTATCGTCATCCATTCTCGCATTCAGAGACAACAAAAATGTATCGTCATCCATTCTCGCATTCAGAGACAACAAAAATGTATCGTCATCCATATCATATTTTCGCGTGTCGATCATTTTGGTAGATTTGAGTTCTGTCTACTATATGTGTAGCTGCCCGACAAAATGATGCACGTTTCGGCACTACCCGATTCCAGACAATCGTTAAAAAGCACCATGGGATCAACTTTATTGTTTTTGCGTTTTCAGTTCTTTTGAAAAGTAAAACCGATTTACTATTCCATTCCAAATGATAATCCTGTTTGAGAAGGATAAATGCCTCAAAACTGACTTTGAATCGAGTCATCATCAATAATTTTGACTAAAAGCCGAAACTTTAAAAGCGTTTTCCTCAAAACTGTGGTTGTATCACTTCCTGTCTTTGAGAGGCCATATCTCCTCTGCTAATTAAATTACAGTAATTTTTTTTTTATCAAATGAAAGGGTTTTAAATGACCTAATTGGTGATACCAATGTCTCCATACCACCAAAATGCATGAAGTGCCTGGTTTTGTCGGGCAGCTACACATATCAACGCTCATGTGAGGTTTGTATTCTTACCAAATGAATTCTGGTCATCTTTTAAATTCATGGCTTTGAGGATATGAGCAGAGTTTGGGTTTGGGTTTGAATTTGGTTTTTACAGGGCGTCGGCACGACAACGGCCATTTTGCCCCTCTCAGTATCACGGTCTACCTGCGTACTCCGTTCATGTTTCTTATTCAGAGCTTCATCTGGTTAAATTTAGCGAGTGAAATTAAATGGTTTCGTTTAAAATGTATTACATTGGTAACTTTCTCAAAAATCTTTTTGTATAGATCTGAAAATAGTGAAAGCTGCAGCCTGTAAATGCATACATGTATTTGCAACATAAATAATGTGTGTTTTGGCATAAACGTTCTTGCCACATCGAAACTAACAAGAATGACAAAAGTTTGATAGCCGGTCCCTTAAGACGAGAATATTGATACGCCAGTTTGTGTGACAGACGACTAATTATTTGACATAATAGGAAATCGTGGCCTTCCATAATTCTCATGCGGACACTTAGTACAGTCTGGCTTCGTTTGTACCAAAATGGTCGATTGGTTCTGAAAGTACTCAAGTCATTGCTCTTGGGATAAGAGAAGGAGTATCTGCATAAAAAAAAAAAAAAGTCACTGACTAATAGTACTGCACTAGTCTTTATTAATACTATAAACAGTAGTTTTACAACAGCGATACCACTACACTAGTCATTATCAAAGATGGAAACAATGGTTTACAGCAAAAAGCGACTGCAGAATAATGAATAATGCTGATACCAGCACTGTTGACAATGATGTTCTCGCGACGTAAGGACACCAGGGGAACTGTCTGTAGTTTCACCCGAGACACAGGATCGGGTTTCACGATCCTCTCGCGACAGAATTCAGACACAACATCATTATAGAATGCTGAGGCCATTATGCAAATGGTCTCGTGCTATTGTGAGCTCCTCGTACCAACAGCCAACGAAACTATCTAGATGTGCTTGATCTGATAGTTAATGGTTTTTATAGACAATGCTTATATGAGGCTCGCAATATAAAAAACGAATTAGGGCTTAAGGTGAAAAAAGACCAACTCCTGAGAAAGCCCATCCAAAGAGGGGGCGGGGGGGGGGGGGGGAAGTCATTTTCTATGGAAATTGAGATTTACGTTTAATCAGGAAGATTAGATATTTCTCTGCATTCGATTAAAACATTTTGCTTCAAGTCGTCTTAGAAATATTTTAGTTTAATTTTTTTTAAAGAAGTGTGCATTTCACTTTAGCCCGGTTTTGTCAGATCAGATCACATAATAATTGGGAAAAACTGATATGAAGGGCATATAATGAAATGTTTTTCTTTTTTCTCACTGCTGCACATTACAGCTGGATGCATTTTGGTACTGGTGCACACGAGCACTGTGCTTGTCTTCAGTTCAAGAAAGACCATAGTTAGTATAATACTATTATCCCGTTGTGGCGTCAGCTTCAAGTTTGGATATTCCGCTTCACAATAATATTAGCCCTAACTCACAACTCCCCTTAAAAATGATATTTTAACAAAAGAACCTAAGTAGCTCCTACAACGTCGGTCTGCTGTTGGAACCTCGTTAACACTAAAATCAAAGTTAGGAGACCGCATTTAATTTCAAAGCGAAATAGAAAAAAAAAAAGACTAAGTTGTGTGCACACCTCAGCTATAGCTTTCTATGGAAAAGACGACGGTACCGTGTTGGAAGTTCCAATAACCGAACGACGATAATTATTCAGTTGCAGTGTGATAGCGTTTTATTTCTCTCGCAATGCTGATCACAACGGGCATTGGTAGGAATAGAGAACACCGCATTATCTTATAGGACCTAGGGTTCCATTTTTGAAACTTGTCACCTGGTGCTCTGCTTTTCGAAAACGTTTTTTTTTTTTTGGGGGGGGGGGGGGGGCGTTATTAACAATTCATTTTTAATACAAATATTTTAATTTAATTTTTTTTATTAATCGCTCTTTAAAATCGTTTTTTGTCCTCGTGTCCCAGAAGTTGTAGACATAAGATGGATCATTATATGGGCACTTGATCTACAAAAAGAAGGACACCCAGAATGATAATAACAGCAACAATAACAATAGTAATAACAGAACAATAACAGCAGCAACAACAACAATAACTACAATAACGAAAGACTGAATCAGCCGTTAATGAAACATAACGTAAACTTAAACCAAATCTCCCATTCAACCCCCCCCCCCTCTTGCACAAACACACATACACACATCCTAAGCCCCCTTCCCCCCCCCCCCCCCACACACACACAAACATCGTTTTCTCCCTTCCTGTATCTCCTGCCATCCCCTTCGCCTCAACTGATTTGATGGAACAAATTTCGGGATCTCTTCATATCTGACACTTCCAAAATTGCACTCAGTCCAGACTCGAAATTTGTAACAACCAAAATTCCCACTTTTCTCCACGCCTCGTTTTATCACTGGATCAGTTCGTCCCTTTTTCAACCCACTGCAAGGGTTTTCAACTGTTTTTGATTGTAACCCCTTTTAAAGTTTGACCACCACCTGGGACATACCTCCCTGTGAAAATACTTCCATCCGCCCTGCCTATTTGCTCTCAGTTGCTCTTTACCTCTCCTGTCCCTCGCTTTCTCTTCCATTCTTTCTCTCTATATCTCTCTCTCTCTCTTTCTGTCTGCCTTCCTCTCTCTCTCTCTTTCTGTCTGTCTTCCTCTCTCTCTCTTTCTGTCTGTCTTCCTCTCTCTCTCTTTCTGTCTTCCTCTCTCCCACTTTCTGTCTGTCTTCCTCTCTCTCTCTCTTTCCCTCTTTTCCTCTCTTTCTACCTCTCCCTCCCTTCCTCTCTCTCTCTTAACCCCTCTCTTTCTCTTCCTCTCTCTCTCTCGCGCGCGCGCTCTCTCTATCCCTCCCTCTCTCTTCCTTCCTCTCTCTATCTTTCTCTCTGTGTTTCTCTAACTCGAGGACACCTACAGCCATACATATAATTAATATGTACAGAAAAATAAGGAGGAAAAAAAATCACCGAACATGGATTCACGTGTAGAGAGAAATAGAGAAAAATAGTGGAGAGAGTGAACGAAAGAGA
>OZ007581.1:26523542-26583542 GCA_963931925.1 Onchidella celtica | reverse complement strand
TAGGTAGGTGTGTGAGTTGAGAGGGGGGAGGAAGGGTTGACTAGGTAGGTGTGTGAGTTGAGAGGGGGGAGGAAGGGTTGACTAGGTAGGTGTAAGTTGAGAGGGGGAGGAAGGGTTGACTAGGTAGGTGTGTGAGTTGAGAGGGGGGAGGAAGGCTTGACTAGGTAGGTGTGTGAGTTGAGAGGGGGGAGGAAGGGTTGACTAGGTAGGTGTGTGAGTTGAGAGGGGGGAGGAAGGGTTGACTAGGTAGGTGTGTGAGTTGAGAGGGGGGAGGAAGGGTTGACTAGGTAGGTGTGTCAGTTGAGAGGGGGGAGGAAGGGTTGACTAGGTAGGTGTGTGAGTTGAGAGGGGGGGGGGGATGACTAGGTAGGTGTGTGAGTTGAGAGGGGGGAGGAAGGGTTGACTAGGTAGGTGTGTGAGTTGAGAGGGGGGAGGAAGGGTTGACTAGGTAGGTGTGTGAGTTGAGAGGGGGGAGGAAGGGTTGACTAGGTAGGTGTGAGTTGAGAGGGGGAGGAAGGGTTGACTAGGTAGGTGTGTGAGTTGAGAGGGGGGAGGAAGGCTTGACTAGGTAGGTGTGTCAGTTGAGAGGGGGGAGGAAGGGTTGACTAGGTAGGTGTGTGAGTTGAGAGGGGGGAGGAAGGGTTGACTAGGTAGGTGTGTGAGTTGAGAGGGGGGAGGAAGGGTTGACTAGGTAGGTGTGTCAGTTGAGAGGGGGGAGGAAGGGTTGACTAGGTAGGTGTGTGAGTTGAGAGGGGGGAGGAAGGGTTGACTAGGTAGGTGTGTCAGTTGAGAGGGGGGAGGAAGGGTTGACTAGGTAGGTGTGTCAGTTGAGAGGGGGGAGGAAGGGTTGACTAGGTAGGTGTGTGAGTTGAGAGGGGGGAGGAAGGGTTGACTAGGTAGGTGTGTGAGTTGAGAGGGGGGAGGAAGGGTTGACTAGGTAGGTGTGTGAGTTGAGAGGGGGGAGGAAGGCTTGACTAGGTAGGTGTGTCAGTTGAGAGGGGGGAGGAAGGGTTGACTAGGTAGGTGTGTGAGTTGAGAGGGGGGAGGAAGGGTTTACTAGGTAGGTGTGTGAGTTGAGAGGGGGGAGGAAGGGTTGACTAGGTAGGTGTGTGAGTTGAGAGGGGGGAGGAAGGGTTGACTAGGTATTTGTGTGAGTTGAGAGGGGGGAGGAAGGGTTGACTAGGTAGGTGTGTGAGTTGAGAGGGGGGAGGAAGGGTTGACTAGGTAGGTGTGTGAGTTGAGAGGGGGGAGGAAGGGTTGACTAGGTAGGTGTGTCAGTTGAGAGGGGGGAGGAAGGGTTGACTAGGTAGGTGTGTGAGTTGAGAGGGGGGAGGAAGGGTTGACTAGGTAGGTGTGTGAGTTGAGAGGGGGGAGGAAGGGTTGACTAGGTAGGTGTGTGAGTTGAGAGGGGGGAGGAAGGGTTGACTAGGTAGGTGTGTGAGTTGAGAGGGGGGAGGAAGGGTTGACTAGGTAGGTGTGTCAGTTGAGAGGGGGGAGGAAGGGTTGACTAGGTAGGTGTGTCAGTTGAGAGGGGGGAGGAAGGGTTGACTAGGTAGGTGTAAGTTGAGAGGGGGAGGAAGGGTTGACTAGGTAGGTGTGTCAGTTGAGAGGGGGGAGGAAGGGTTGACTAGGTAGGTGTGTGAGTTGAGAGGGGGGAGGAAGGGTTGACTAGGTAGGTGTGTGAGTTGAGAGGGGGGAGGAAGGGTTGACTAGGTAGGTGTGTGAGTTGAGAGGGGGGAGGAAGGGTTGACTAGGTAGGTGTAAGTTGAGAGGGGGAGGAAGGGTTGACTAGGTAGGTGTGTGAGTTGAGAGGGGGGAGGAAGGCTTGACTAGGTAGGTGTGTGAGTTGAGAGGGGGGAGGAAGGGTTGACTAGGTAGGTGTGTGAGTTGAGAGGGGGGAGGAAGGGTTGACTAGGTAGGTGTGTGAGTTGAGAGGGGGGAGGAAGGGTTGACTAGGTAGGTGTGTCAGTTGAGAGGGGGGAGGAAGGGTTGACTAGGTAGGTGTGTGAGTTGAGAGGGGGGGGGATGACTAGGTAGGTGTGTGAGTTGAGAGGGGGGAGGAAGGGTTGACTAGGTAGGTGTGTGAGTTGAGAGGGGGGAGGAAGGGTTGACTAGGTAGGTGTGTGAGTTGAGAGGGGGGAGGAAGGGTTGACTAGGTAGGTGTGAGTTGAGAGGGGGAGGAAGGGTTGACTAGGTAGGTGTGTGAGTTGAGAGGGGGGAGGAAGGCTTGACTAGGTAGGTGTGTCAGTTGAGAGGGGGGAGGAAGGGTTGACTAGGTAGGTGTGTGAGTTGAGAGGGGGGAGGAAGGGTTGACTAGGTAGGTGTGTGAGTTGAGAGGGGGGAGGAAGGGTTGACTAGGTAGGTGTGTCAGTTGAGAGGGGGGAGGAAGGGTTGACTAGGTAGGTGTGTGAGTTGAGAGGGGGGAGGAAGGGTTGACTAGGTAGGTGTGTCAGTTGAGAGGGGGGAGGAAGGGTTGACTAGGTAGGTGTGTCAGTTGAGAGGGGGGAGGAAGGGTTGACTAGGTAGGTGTGTGAGTTGAGAGGGGGGAGGAAGGGTTGACTAGGTAGGTGTGTGAGTTGAGAGGGGGGAGGAAGGGTTGACTAGGTAGGTGTGTGAGTTGAGAGGGGGGAGGAAGGCTTGACTAGGTAGGTGTGTCAGTTGAGAGGGGGGAGGAAGGGTTGACTAGGTAGGTGTGTGAGTTGAGAGGGGGGAGGAAGGGTTTACTAGGTAGGTGTGTGAGTTGAGAGGGGGGAGGAAGGGTTGACTAGGTAGGTGTGTGAGTTGAGAGGGGGGAGGAAGGGTTGACTAGGTATTTGTGTGAGTTGAGAGGGGGGAGGAAGGGTTGACTAGGTAGGTGTGTGAGTTGAGAGGGGGGAGGAAGGGTTGACTAGGTAGGTGTGTGAGTTGAGAGGGGGGAGGAAGGGTTGACTAGGTAGGTGTGTCAGTTGAGAGGGGGGAGGAAGGGTTGACTAGGTAGGTGTGTGAGTTGAGAGGGGGGAGGAAGGGTTGACTAGGTAGGTGTGTGAGTTGAGAGGGGGGAGGAAGGGTTGACTAGGTAGGTGTGTGAGTTGAGAGGGGGGAGGAAGGGTTGACTAGGTAGGTGTGTGAGTTGAGAGGGGGGAGGAAGGGTTGACTAGGTAGGTGTGTGAGTTGAGAGGGGGGAGGAAGGGTTGACTAGGTAGGTGTGTCAGTTGAGAGGGGGGAGGAAGGGTTGACTAGGTAGGTGTGTGAGTTGAGAGGGGGGAGGAAGGGTTGACTAGGTAGGTGTGTCAGTTGAGAGGGGGGAGGAAGGGTTGACTAGCTAGGTGTGTGAGTTGAGAGGGGGGAGGAAGGGTTGACTAGGTAGGTGTGTCAGTTGAGAGGGGGGAGGAAGGGTTGATTAGGTAGGTGTGTGAGTTGAGAGGGGGGAGGAAGGGTTGACTAGGTAGGTGTGTCAGTTGAGAGGGTGGAGGAAGGGTTGACTAGGTAGGTGTGTGAGTTGAGAGGGGGGAGGAAGGGGTTGAAAGAAAAATTTTTGGAACCTAAAGGGGTGGATTGCCTGAAAAAAAAAGTTTGATAACCACTCCTCTGGCGGCACTGTTGGTCCAGACCTTTTAATGGTGAAATATCAGCCTGGTCCATTTTCTTTACGAGCCAATTTGTAACACTGATAGCAGATCGATACATTGGGGATACCCAGCTCATCTCCTCACTGACCGCTGGCCTACCGTCCACACGTTTAACTCACTCATCGCCCTCTGTAGCAGCGCTCCGTATAGTGACAAGCTGATTAAGAACTGTATCTTTTTTTTTTTACTACACCGCTTCATCCCACACCCGCTGTTTTACAAAGTACTGACATTTTTGTGGTTTGTTAGATATTATCCGCCAGTTAAAATCTTTGCTATCTTAAACAATAGTATTTTACCCTTACGACCTGGTTACACTGGTAGGTTTTAGGGATAGAAAAAAGGAATGGGGGACTGTGTAGGAAGAATTCTCCTGGCTTTCCCGTCTTTTGTTTTCCGATTTCCCCCTTCGAAACGTTGTTTGTTTACACTGGTCCGTTTTCTGAATGAGAAACGATGCGCATCGTTTGTTTTGGTCATGTTTCGAAGGGGGAAATCGGAAAACAAAACCGGAAAGCCAGGAGAGTTCTTCCCACATAGTCCCCCATTCCTTTTCTTATTCCTAAAACGTACCAGTGTAAACAGGCCTTTCGATCGGCGTTCCCTGTACTTTCTTTGCAAATACGATCGTGCAAAAAAAAAAAAAGGTCCAATATCGAGTTTAGTCTCCATTTTCTGAAAAAAAACAACTGGGAATCTGTAGATCTTTTTGTATAATAAAAAACAAATGCACATTGTGACACTTATTCAAAATGCGTTGTGGCACTTATCCAGCTGTTACACAGTTCTGATTTATTCCAAGTCCTTATCATAATAACTAAGGCTTTAAATGTATGACGTTGAATTCTCAGTTCTTTGAGTGCGAACAACTGAGATCACGATATAGAGCGCACTATTTTTTTTTTGAGCGCGTGTATAGCCGGAGATAGGTTAATATGAATTAATTTGTTTACAAAATGAATAACGGTCCAGTCTCAAGTGGAAAGCGGCGCAAAATCTCACACCCACTCGTGGCTTCTTCTGAACTACGTTGCGTTTCGGCCACCAGTCTGACGGCGAACTTACGAGAGATGTCATTAATCTGACTATGACGCATCAACCAGTCTTTCTTCTCTTCATGGAGCCTTTTTACTCAAACCTTGCATTACAGATTACCGAGAAATGCACGGTGGACCGGTTCTCTCCAATATCCAGCGGAGTTTTCCTCAGACCAGGGTCCGCCGTGGGAAGTTTGACCACTGAAACAGAGAAAAATGTCAAAGTAAATATTATTATCTTTGTTCAGATCTCAGTTCTCTGACCCCATCTATTACATCCGATATCTCAGCAACAACTTCTACAACCATCCCCCTGATGGGGGCTGTCTCCCCCCACCCCTTTCCCGTTACACCTCCCCGTCTTCCACCTCTTTGACAATAAAAATGACAACAGCTTTATTGCTTGCCATGCCTATCGCTATCTCCATTCCCAAATATCTCGCAATTTCCGACCTATTCGACATTTCCAGAACAGAATCTTCCTTCATTTCATCCCCCTCCCTCCCCCCTCCCACCCCCAGGCCTAGGGACACCAAACACAACAGCAACTCATCCCACCCCCTCCCGACTACAATCTCGACTACACCACTTAAACATATTACCTCGACGAAGGTTCGGTCGCATCTATTCGTCAAATCAGAAAAGCCATAACCCATTCCCACCCCCCCCCTCACCTCGCACACAATAACTCACTCTCGTCCCGTCTCGCACGGCCCTGAGAAACTCAAAACACTCATGACAAAAACTAGGGCCAGCAACTGGTCCCCACACACAAAAAAAAGGAGCCAAATCTTAATTCACTCCCCTACTGACAGAACAACTCGGGAGTCACGCGTGCTCATTGAAGTCAGATGGAAATTTAGAGCTATTCACAAAGGGTTTGGGAAGGGACAGATTAGGGCATGTCTGCACGGATTCCTGGACTCTCTCCTGGGCAAAGTGCTGGCTGATCCTCTTTAAGATACTTTGTTTGTGGACGGAGGTCATGCTGTGTTCTGAGGTCAGTAAATTGGACAGGTTAGAATGAAAATCCAGCCAGTATCCCTACGATAATCCAACGTATTGGATTGACATCAAGTTGGCACATAGGAATGACATCGTTTCTACGTAGATCCGATGGTTACGACATCGCGACGGCGTCAGTTGGATGTAAAGAACCCCTCCTGTGGCAATCCAACCAATCTGACGGATATACGCCGAACTGACGTAAGATTGTTGACTGGGAAACCTTTCCTCTAATATTTGGCTTGTACTGGGAGACAGTTATTGATTTTCAACTCAGATCTTACGAGCAATAGATTTACTAAACTCAAGAGTGTCTGTTGTATGAATAATTATTATTGCTTTTTTATGTCTATCCGTATCGCCGGTAAGTTGATAGCCATCACGGTGTTTCATACTTTGAATGAAATAAATAGCAATCTGATGAAGTTTTGAATCTCTCTCTCTCTCTCTCTCTCTCTCTCTCTCTCTCTCTCTCTCTCTCTCTCTCTCTCTCTCTCTCTCTTCAAGTACCGGATCTGGAACAGATATCGACGATCACGGTTCGCCACTCATTCCTACGCTCGGATGCTCTCAAAAAGCTCATATTGTCCTGGTTTTTCCCTGTCGCCCATCTCTTCAAACTCTCCAGATATGTTATTCTTTGTCTACCTCTGCTTGTTTTTTTTGCCCTCTATTTTCCCAGTTAGAGCAAAGGTGTTCAATTCCTGAATACCAAACATAAATAAAGTACGTAAAAAGACCGTGAGAGGAGCCGTATCTGTTGTGATACCGACCGCTGTAAAACCCGAGTTCAAACTCAAACTCCAAACTGCTCCATCCATCTCCCGCCCTCTCACTCTCATCGACCCCCTCCGCTCCCCCGGCCTCCCGGCTTGCCCCCCCCCCCTCAAATGTCCAATGATATCATTGTCTGGCATGACAAAGAAATGCACTCCTCGGACCCCCCATATTGAATGTTATCAGAGAAGAGTCCACTCTGTTATAACGGAAGTCATCTTTTTCTCTCTGAAACCAGCAATCTAACGGTTACCCCTAGCCTGGACTTAAAGTGATGGTCAGTGATGGTCAGCTCAATCAGGCCCTAAAATGACGATGACCCCGGGAGTGGACTTGAACATTAGCTCCGGACACTGGCAGCTACCTTGCTTTATGGACTAATCACTGACCACAGGAGTGGACGCTGGCCGGTCGATGGAGGGACGGACACTCCTCTGATCAATGCGTTATTGTTTATGATGATGGGGCTGACCAAGGTTGACCCTAATTACCGGCATTTGGCTGGCTTATGGAAGCTGGCTTGAGGAGGTGGTAGAAGGAAATAGCGGTTTAACGTATCCACCCTTTTAAGACGGCTGGGGTGAGTTTGACAGATGAGCTTGTGATACCGTGTCATAAACTTAAAAGCGTGTTATTTGGCGGTTGTACTGAGACGGTTACCTCACACACTACCTCACACACTGTTTTTTGCTGGGCGGGGGGGGGGGGGTGACCCCCAAAAATATGTGACATGCAACTGCCAACTAACAATAAAACACATTTTAACTGAATGTGTAGACTTAGTGCATATCCGAAGAAGACACTATGACTGCGGCTCCATGAAAGAATTTATTCTCTGGCGCGAACCCGCAGTGCATCCTGTCATTGCCGAAAGAGTTCGACCTCTACACGTTGATTTAAGGGACTTTTATCATATTTATAAAATTCATAGACATATTTTCCACTACGGGCCTTTTCTCGTTTGATTTTTTAATACGGGCCTTTTCCCGTTAGATCCCTAACGTCACTTTTATCTGATTTTATCTATAGGCGACTGAGGGATGAAAACTGGCCCAAAGAGAGAGAATGAAAAAAACCGTGGGAGGCTCAAAGAGACCGTTGTAGTGCCGGCTCGCCGTTAAACTCAAACTTAAACTCAATACACCTGTTAACCTCCTCCACCCCCTGAACCCCCTCATTACGAAAACGCCCAAAAAAAAAGCGACCTTCCCCCCCCCCCCCCCAGTCTGTTACAAAATAGACCCACCACTTATAAGACCAGCTAATGTCACCATCGCTATTGCCACTAACACCAACTGGACAATCATCACAGCCTGCGCCACCAAAACGTCCATGGACAACAACAATATTATTACTACCATCACCACAACTAATCACCATCAAAACCGCTACCACCACTATTACCACCAGCATCATCAGAACAACATCATCACCAAAACTACCACCACCGCTATCTTCATCAACACAACTTCATCATCACCACAACTACTACCACCAGTACCACAGCAATATCATAAACAACACTACAGCCACCTCTGTCACCATCACGACAACAGCTTTATCACCTCACCCACAAGCACCATCACTACGACAACATTGTCACCATAAGCACCACTATCATTCCATCGCAAACAACGACGACAACAACAATATGTTCATCATCAACAACCACAACAACACACAACGACATCATTATCAACAAAATAACAACAAACAAAAACATCATCATCAACAACAACAACAGCAACAACAACAACAACAACACAGAAAAAAAACGTCCAATGTGTCTAGTAACAGCCCTATATTCTATGTTGACCAAACCGACCTAGTAACCAGCCAACTCAATGATCAGCGTTAAGGAAGGACCCCCCCCCCCCTGTCTCCCTGCCTGCCAGTCTGCCATGTTCAGCGCACTTAGTGATTGCAGAACCAGATTTTTCTCTCATTGTACCCCTCCAAAAACTAGCGAATGGCAGCAATTCTGTTTCCCAAATTCAGAAAGCTTTGGTATCAATTCTGAAACATTTCATCTCAAGCTACAGAGCTGCATGAAACTGGTTCATGGCAAGCCTAAAACCACACCCCAAAAAGGGACACGGGGATGCAAGGGAAAGAAAGAATTAAAACGGAGGAAAGAGGGAGGGGGAATCAGAGTGTATAGGACAGGAAAAGATAGACAGACAGACAGATGATAGATAGATAGAAAGATAGATAGATAGATAGATAGATAGATAGATAGATAGATAGATAGATAGATAGATAGATAGATAGATAGATAGATAGATAGATAGATAGATAGATAGATAGATAGATAGATAGATAAATAGACAGAGAGATAGATAGACAGAGAGATAGATAGACTGATAGATAGATAGATAGATAGATAGATAGATAGATAGATAGATAGATAGATAGATAGATAGATAGATAGATAGATAGATAGATAGATAGATAGATAGATAGATAGATAGATAGATATAAATTCTTTATTTCCATGTGAATACAATACAGATTGTACAGATACAATATTATCGAAACATTACATCTAAGTGGAAATTGTGCCATGGTGGGTGGCTTTACTTTATCTCTTCTATGGAAGGGATGGACAAAACTGGAACATGTTTTTAAATAGAGTTAATAATTCCTATTATACGACCTGCATCTTTTATTCCAGATTTTGAATGATCCAATAACTGAACTGATACTACAGTACTTAGATATGAACTTACTTTCTGAATTGTTAATGTTTAGTTTCTTCAGCCCAGTAATAAATCTTCTGTGAACATTTCCCAAACTTCCAATTATTAAAACTATTAATATCACATTGGTATCCCATAGCACTGATTTCAATGGCTAATGGGAAATATTTGTCAAATTTGCCTTGATAACATCTATTAATGTAACAGTCGTATGGTACTGCTACTTCAACGATCTGGACTTTCTTATTAGTATTGTCTATAACTGTGATGTTGGGACGTATTGCTCTGGTGGTAAAGGATGTTGCATCTGACCCAAACATTGATGGGTTGATGAGTGTGTCCTTTAGTACTTCTTTGTTTACGATTGTAATAAGTGATCTTCCTTTCAATAATGTCCATTATTCTGTTGTGTCTTGCTTGGTACTGTTGTGTCTTGCTTGGTACATGCCGCTGAATTTCGTGCACCCGTTCAATGTATGGCATAATGTTTCCGAGTGGTGGTGGCATAACTTGCATGATTTAGTATAGGCGCTGGGGTAATACAGGGACAGTAGGGTCTCGACTTCTAGGATCTGCAGTCGCCCACGTGTGACAAATGATCTGATCTTGTCATCCAAACTATGGTTAGTCAAATGTTCGTATGACACACTGTGGTTGATACCTTTTGCCTCGCGGACAATGAGGCCTTGAGATGACTTTGACAACAGTTCTTCCTGGCATCTTCTTAAACGATCTCTCTTAAACATAGAGTAGAACTTGTTTGAATCAGTAAACATGTAGGAGACTTCGTCATCAATTTTTATTTCAAGTGCGTATTCATTACGGAGACACAGCATAAGGATGTTATTTCTGGCACACATTTCATTAAGAAAGATCCATTCAGATCTTCCCCATTTCACATTGGTTTTCTTCACTACAGCTCCTTTATTGTTGTCTGCGTACCCAGCAAAATTTGGGTAGTCTTCGGTGGCGGTCGCTTAGCGTTGGTCCATATGTAGATGGAGGGATTTTCTTGCTGTCTCTTTCACGACAGGATCATCACTGTTTAGGAGTGATAAGTGGAAAGACATATACTTGGCATAATAGATGACTCGAGGGTTCAAGATCCCAAGGCCACCTTTTGACTTAGGGCTGAAAAAATATGATCTGGTGGATGATGAGTTGAGCCCAAGCCAGTGTCTGATGTGAAAGACAATGGTGTCTTCCAAGTGATCAAGATTCATTTCGGTAAACATTAAGTTGGAGAAGTAAAATGTCAGCTTAGACAGACACATCACGTTGATAGTTTGCAGTTTTGCTGACGTTGGTAACAAAGATGTGTCAATATTTGCCATGGTTGTATCAAAGTCTGCAATTAGTTTTTCCACTTGCTGATTGTTGCTGGTGTTTGTGATGTTCATTTCATGACCAAGATAGATGTACTGCTGGTCACATTCGTACATTGGAATAGGCGCACCTTGGATATAAAGGTTAAGCTCTCCAATCTTAGCGTTTTTCTTCCATTTATTCCCTGTGCGCTGGCCGTGAAGAATCGCGCATTTCCTGTGCTTCACTTCCATGCAGGAAGTTTTCATAAATATGTCCGTTTTCCTTATCATTTCTTCCATTTCACGCTCATCAGCTGCGCAGATGCTAACGTCGTCGACGTAACCCTGGACTGGATTAAGATTGTTCCTAGTTAGTCCTTGTACAGCATAAGGCTGGTTAATCCATCGGAGCCATTTATCTATGCCCTGTTCAAAAACGATAACTGACCAAGGACAGCCTTGAATTACCCCCCTTCCTCTTGATATTATATTGGTTGCTCCCCTTGCGGTCTTGACTTGAAAACTTGACCCGTTGTATATATCATGTGTTAAACGTATGTATTTATTGGGGTAGCCACTTTCTTGTAGTTGTTCTTTCATGAAAGAGTGTTCAATGCTTCCAAAAGCATCTTTGATGTCAATGAAGCCCATAAATAGCTTTCCAGTTTTGTTAAGAAAGTTGCTGATAACTGACTTAAGGCAGAATACGTGCTCCTGTAAACCATTTCTAGGGATGGAACCTTTCTGGCATGATGTAAGACGGCCAGTTTCAACTATCCACTTCATTAGCCGTGTTTGAATTATTCTCATGAACAGCTTGTAAGACGTCTGTAACAATGATATTGGTCGCCAGTCGTCAATTGCATTTGGATTGCCATTCTTTTTCTGGACAAGTGTTATAATACCGTGTTTCCACTCAGGCGGAACACGGCAGTGTGTATAGATAGATAGATAGATAGATAGATAGATAGATAGATAGATAGATAGATAGATAGATAGACAGATAGATAGATAGATAGATAGATAGATAGATAGATATATAGATAGATAGATAGATAGATAGATAGATAGATAGATAGATAGATAGATAGATAGATAGATAGATAGATAGATAGATGAGTTCCAAAAGGGAACTAATATAGAAAATTAGTATGATTGTGACCCTATGGCAAAATGTTACTGATATTCTAAATATTTGCATATCTGGACAATGGATGAATTGATCCCGTTTTTTGAAGCCTGGACAAACATTCTGGGTATGTCAAATTACGAAGACGCCGCAATCTCTTCAAGCCCGGTTGTTGTTTTTTTAAACAGTGGAGCTGGTTCGTTTCGCCTGACCTCACAGAATGAGTGCTTTTTCGATAGTCAAAAGCTACTTTTATTCGAGATGGCGGCTGAGCATTGCAGGGCAGTCTACATCTCAGTTACCACTCGGGTAAATGAAAACATACCAACTCTGGTGTTTTAAGTAACCTGCGCATAAAAATATTTGTGCGTGTTTGTGAGAGAGAAAGCGAGTGGGTGTGTGTTTGGGGTGGGGGGTAGGGGCGGTGGATAGGCAAACCGATCTCTGAGCACAGAGTTATACGATAGACAACAGAGGGCACTTCAATGTTTCCCCACCACGCCTCCTCTCTTCCATCCACTAAAAGATGGCGGCAATTCGCCTCGCCACATAACGCTGTACCATTGCAGACAAAAGGAGGGCAAGCGACAATTAATTACAGCCCACACTAGTAGTCCACAAAAAGTGCCCACCATGTTTCAAACGTTTTTTGTCCATACCCTGCCCTCCTTTTGTCTCGTCTTGAGGCATCATAGAGTGCAGGGTGACTTGACCAACTTCTCGCTCTAGTCTATCTGTAGAGCTCTGTATCCCTGGGAACACTACAAGAATTCGTTCCTTCACCATGGGGTAAAGAGACCATTTCAGAAAGCCATTAGGACGACACAGCTGAGTACAAATTGGATAACGCAGTGATGAGAAGATGAAAGATTATAGAAACGACGACTTTCCCCAGATCTGGGCGGAGTGGACGTGTCGTTTCAACTACTTCCGGTTTCGCCAACATCAACACGAATCAACTTTTTACGCCCCCCCCCCCCCCCGTCTCCGCCCCCTATTCAGATCCCAAGCATCTTTCCCGTGACAGGAAAAGAGTCCTCGTATATTTCATATACATACGTTATATTCAAATCATCTAGAGTGTAAAGGATCTCTACGGCAAATGGTAAAAAAAAACAAAAAAACACAACTAAATTGTTCAAGAATCAGTCAGAGAATTCCAAATTACGTAAGGATAACATGAATATTGCGTTTTTATTGGGTGAGTTCCTGACGCATTTGTGTAATGTGTTTGCATTTTTCTTTGCTTTTTTTTTTTTTTTTTAATCCCTTTATTAATGTGTATTCATGAAAGAAAAGTGCATCGGAGGCGGCCAGTCAGCGACACAAAGCAAATTTGAAAAAAAAAAAACTTATCCACCATTTCAAATCTCGCAACCTGTAACAGAACTTCTGCATGCCGAAAGGAGGATACCTTCAAAATTTCACGCCAATCCGAGCTGTATAGGCGGTGGTAGCGTTGTTAATCATCTTGCGAGCTTTATTATTATTATTATAGTATCAATGTTACTGTTTTGTGCCAAACTCTGTACGTTCGGGGAGGGGGGTGGGGTTGAGGTGGACGGGCGATAACCACTATTTCGGGAATCGTTTAAAAATGAACTTTTTAAATATCCATTGTTTGTCCCCATTATGTCGGGGGTGCCAGAGAATTGCTATGAAACTTTTTGTGCAGGATTTCATTTCACAGTCCAGTATTTTATTTTCGGAAGTAGATGAAACAAACTTTCGATGAAAACGGAAAAGAAAATGATGGCAGTAATACTGTCTGTCAAACAGACATGATTGTTCCCCCTCTCCTCGTCAATGTTATTTCATGTATTACTGCAGTGTCCATTCTTTTTTTATCCTCACTTTTGAACTATGACCTAGTAAGTTTCAATTTTAACACACCTCTGTTGCTTTTGCTGGAAAATTAAATATAATGTAGTCGGTTTTGTTTTTTCGTTTTGGTTTGGTAAATTAATATTCAAATAATGTATTTTTTTTTCCAAAAGAAATGGCCGAGTGTCTGAGTTTTTTAATTTATCTGTTTCGGAACCTGAGAAAATCGTTGTGGCTAAACAACTCGTAAACACACAACAAATTTTTGTTTTCTTGTGTTGATAACTTTTCAGATGTCCTTTTCAGATGGAAAGATGGGACATTTAAATTTTATTATATTGCTTTCTTTCTTATTTATCTGATCTATTATTGACATTATTACTAGTAAACTGTTGCCCGGCTGACTCGAGGAATACACAAATGTGATTTTTAAAGTTGAATTTCGATTCACTAATGTATAAATTGAGACGCAGGACGGAATTTTCACTCGTACTTTTTAATTCTACTCTAAGAAAATGCGTCTTTTGTCTCTGGATCAAAATGTCGGAACGCTTTCTTCTGTTCAATCAGAGAGTATGTATGAATAGAGAGGTTTCACTATTGGTCGATTTGCACTGCGAGACACGGGAGGCATGGGGGGGGGGGGGGGGGAGTAGGTCGCTGCGGTAAACAATATCGGTTTATGCATTTCTACGGGGAGAAACAACTTACAAACGGCTATAAAAGGTTTTAATCGGCCCTAAGATATAAAAATAAAAAACCTTCTTGATACAGCAGCGACCTAGTTTCTCGATTTGGCGGAACTGAGATCTGTCTATAAATACATACTCTCTGGTTCAACTGGCTTGTGGCCCAGAATCAACGAAAGTATTAAAAATACAGTGAACTTCAAGAAAACTTAAAATATGCCCAGCACACCTTTACGTCTCTCTATGTGTGATATACTATTTTGCTCAGCTTTCATGATTACATTGTAGGCCTTACTTCCTTTGTAATCATTCGTTTCATTCACTGAAATTGTGACCTTACCACTTTTTTGTTCCAACCCCGACTTTTTGCACAACTGAGAAATTCGACGACAAACGTTTACGACTTTAATTAATATAAGGAGTAAGAATAAATCGGATGCGTCAAACAGCTAAGTGCCACAGCACATTTTAAACAAGTGTCAAGGTGTGCATTTGTATTATCTCTTCTACATACCACCAGATCTCCATGTTTTTTTGTTTGTTGAGAAAATGGAGATAGAACAAACGAGAAACAAGGTTGCCAAATGTCCTGTTATTTGAGGTCTTTCTTTTCGGACCATCTACGCTTTTTGGTGTTTGTATCTGTTTTTCTTGTTTTTTTTGTTGTTGTTGATTTTTTTTTGGGGGGGGGGGGGGGCGGGGGTCCTTTTTGTTTTCTTTTCGCTGTAATGATGTGCAACGAAACGGAAAGACTTGGAATAATGTAAAGGGGCTGGCCCATGATAGAGAGGGATGGAAAGTGTTTGTTGGTGGCCTATACCCTGATCCAGGGTGAGAAAGGCAATGATGATGATGATGATAACCTGTCGTTTGAGAAATGTTCGCTTCTAAATACCGAGATCCATAACACTCCAGCCCCCCCCCCTTCCCCCCCCCCCCCCCGACTCCTAAACACCTACTTTTCTCGTTTCCTTTCTTTCAACTTTTTTTTTTTTGCAGAAAAAGTAGGTTGAAGGGGACAGGGAAGTAACGTCCTCGCCTCTTTTTGTTCTCAGACTCTTGATTAGAAAAAAATCAGGGGTGGCAGGTCAGTGCAGGGCGGTGTCCTCAGTCCAAGTTGGTGCCAGTACAAATTCAGTTATCCCGGTGTACAAAATTGCATTACGGCCCAAGCCACTGTTAACATTTCATCACAGCAATCAGAGCGCTGGACTTAAAACAGAAAATTGCAGTTCAAATTTCTCCCCTGCAGTTCCTAATGAATTTGATGTGATTTTCTCTTTGTGTTCACGTGATTATTAATTTTTTTCTTCCATTGTTTATCGAGTGTACTTTTGCCTGTTTGTGCGTGTGTGTGTTTCTGTTCTCATCATTATTATTTTCTTCTTCCCTCCTCTGTCTCTTTAGACAGGTCTTGTCTGCCACTTGTCATCTAAATTGTCAGTAATTGTCCTCTTATTATCAAGCTATGGTTTAATTCCGACGTTTTTTGGTTTCTTTTTAGATTCGCCTAAATGTTTTTCGTTTTCAAATTCGTCCTCCCACCCCCTTTTTTTTCCGGCAGTCTCTCGCTATCTCTCTGTCTGTCTGTCTGTCTGTCTCCAGGTCTGTTTGTCTGTCCGTTTCTGTCTGTTTTCCTGTCTGTCTGTCTCTCTCTCCATGTCTGGCTATGTCTTTGTCTGTCTGTACCTCTCTCTCCCCACTCTCTATATCTGCCTGCCTGTCTGTTTGTCTCTTTCTGTCTGTTTGTCTATCTATCTGTCTGTCTGTCTGTCTGTCTGTCTCTGTCTCTTTCACCTTCTCTCTCTCTCTATCTCTGACTAGTCACTGTTGCGTTTGTGTCCCGCACCCCTCATTCCATCCCACTTCCTCCATCCCTCCCCCCCCCCCCCCCACCACCTCCTATGACTGTTGCTGTCTGTCACTTCTTTCATTACTCCACCTTCACCCACTCCACGAGTGACCCCCTCTGTCCTCGGGTCCTTCTTAAGACCCTAATCTCTCCCTCCCCGAGCCCCACCCACTCCCCGTCCCCCCTACTTTACACTAAGATCCCCGAGCATTTTATTCATTTTTGTCTTGGATTTAGAAGCCGCCTCTAAAACTTGTGTGAGTACAAATATTTGAACAAAGCGGCTCACTTAATCATTCCCTCTCCTAATTAAATCCCCAGCGCTACCACCAATTGCATGCAGGACCAGTTTATTTTTCCTAACCACTTTACATTACAATGACATGTGCCTCTGACCAAGCCGGCGAGTGTCGCTTTCGAGAAAGCTGATACCCTACCATGGAACCGTACAAGTTTTTCTTCTTGTTCAGATTTTGTCTCTTTTTATCCTATATTTCAATGAGCTTAGGAAAGTATCATACAAAGCCAGGTCAGACACAGTCAGATGCTGCCAGCAAAATGTACACCCAAGAAATAATAGCAGAAGCTGGCTGGGTCTGATCGGGCTTAGTATGATAGGTTCTTCCCGGATTTACTAAGGAAATATAGGAAACCATGGTGTGCCACTTCTTCTCTGCCAGCTTTTGACTGTGTCTGACCGGGCTTTGTATGATAAGGTCTTCCCTCATTTACTAAGAAAATTATTATAGGAAATCCTGATGCCAACTTCTTGTCTGCCAGCAGCTGACTATGCCGTTGTGGGCTTAGTACGATACCGCCCTTAATATAGCGGTCCATGAGCTGAATCTGATTGACCGACTGGTTGGGTGATGACGTCACGATGTCCCGCGTCGGCCAAATAATTGGATCTCATTGAAACTCAGTGTCCTGACGTCATCATCCAATAGTTAGTTGACATCAAAATCAGCCAGTGCACGCCTTGTGTTAAACAGCCGAAATGTTGGAGATTTTTTTTGTTTGCAGCAATTACCAATTCTTTTGTCAGCGCATGAGTGAGAGATGCTGTCAGGGGGCAAAACTGATCTGGGACACCAGACCCTCATCACGTCAATGTGTAACAGTTTCCATGTTTGGTGATAGAGAACAATGCAAATAGAATTAGTAAGGCTGCCAGTAGCAAGCCTACATCAACCCAACGTAGTTTTTCCTTAATATTCGTAGAATTATCGTAAGGACAGATACGTTACATCGAACTAACTTCATTTGGAAAAAGTGAATGACAAATTGAAATGTCCAACAGCGATAAGAGTTGTCATTATCAAGGCAGGCGACTTGTGACTAACCAAGAGGCCCACATAAATGCAACGCCCACCCAAAGACTGAATGAGAACAGGCAGGTTCATGACCCTACTGTCTCCCAGCCCCCATACTGTTTTTTGGACGCCAAATTCGTAAACACTGTCTTGTATGACGGAGATCTCTTCCTCTGAAGATATTCCGTGGTCTCACTTCCCCTAGCCCTAAATCTCAAATCTTTGAGGATATTGTTAGGGGACACAGTGTTTTCCACAGAAAGCTATAAAAGTTGATCAGTGAACACAACTCAATATAATTATTCTCTAATTAGCTTTGTAATTATGCTACAGTCTCCTGATTAATAATGGCCGTGGTTTTGATGAGGTTCTGACAGCTGACTGACCTTATGTATTTACCAGTATTTATTAATTCATATGTTTATTTGTTTAGTCTTTACTAGGTCATTTAATCTATGTATCAATTTACTTACTTACTCATTCGTTCATTTATTTGTTTAGTGTTTATTAATTTATTTATCTATTTATTAACATATTAACCTTTTTTGGGGGTATTTTTTGCATGCTACTTTAATCCCATTTGAGAAATTTGTCTTGGTGTCACTGTGGTTCACTTACGACTGGAGCAGACACGACGTCGCCACAGTGCAGCACCGGTCGGCGGTGTTGTTGTTTTTTTTTTGGGGGGGGGGGGGAAGTAAGGAACTGGCGGGGATAAATATTTTATATTTTATTTTTTATATTTATGTATATCATGTATCTATTCATTTTTTAATTTTACAGTCCTAAACGTTATCTCAGTGAAACTTAGTTTTTAATTAATTTCTATATCATCAACAAAATGTTCTAGCATTTTGACTTTCTAGATTTTAAAACAAATGTATGGTTTCTTTAATATAAACAAAAAAGAATGGACAAACGCCTGTTGATGTGTGTGAATTGTAATTCCTTTTGTCCCACCCCCAGTACTCATAACTGTTTGGGACACGGAGTTGACATTTTGATCACAAATTTGTCTAGGAAAAATAACTTCATTTCCAAGGCGCTCCCAAAGTGGAATCGGGGAGCTCAACTGCAAAACAACCACCTCAGGTCGATTGGAGGCGGACGGAGAATCATTTTTACGACAAGAGTGATGAATTCTGATGAACGATCCTCTTTCATTCTTTCTGTCATTTCTTTTTTTCTTTCTTTCTGTCATTTCTTTTTTTCTTTTCTTTCTTTCTTTCTTTCTGTCTTCCTCTTTTTCTGTTATCTCTCTCTTTCCTCCCCTTCCTATCTTTCTCCCTCCTTCTTTCTTTTTTTCTTTCCTCTCTCTCTCTTTCCTCCTCTTCCGCTCTTTCTCCCTCCTTCTTTCTTTTTTCTTTCTTTCTCTTTTCATTCCTCTCTCTCTCTCTCTCCAGCTATCTGTCTTCTCTCTTTCTTTTTCTTTCTTTCTTTCTCTTTTCTCTCTCTCTCTCCCTCTTTCTCTCTTTCGTTCTTTCCCTTTCTCCCACTTTCCCTCTTTCACTCCTTTTCTCTTTCCTTCTTTCTGTCTTTTGTTCTTTCTCTTTCTTTCCTTCTCTCTCTCTCTCTTTGTCTCTTTTTTTCCTTCCCATCTCGTCATCCTAACAGACCATTCTTTTCTGTCCATCCATCTTAAATGTCACTCTGGCCTAGAGACATTCGTGGGACTTCTCTCTCTCTCTCCCGTCGTCTTTTCATCCACCCCATTCGGGAACTAGGGTGTCTTTTCATCCACCCCATTCGGGAACTAGGGTGTCTTTTCATCCACCCCATTCGGGAACTAGGGTGTCTTTTCATCCACCCCATTCGGGAACTAGGGTGTCTTTTCATCCACCCCATTCGGGAACTAGGGTGTCTTTTCATCCACCCCATTCGGGAACTAGGGTGTCTTTCCATTCGGGAACTAGGGTGTCTTTTCATCCACCCCATTCGGGAACTAGGGTCTCTTTTCATCCACCCCATTCGGGAACTAGTGTGTCTTTTCATCCACCCCATTCGGGAACTAGGGTGTCTTTTCATCCACCCCATTCGGGAACTAGGGTGTCTTTTCATCCACCCCATTCGGGAACTAGGGTGTCTTTTCATCCACCCCATTCGGGAACTAGGGTGTCTTTTCATCCACCCCATTCGGGAACTAGGGTGTCTTTTCATCCACCCCATTCGGGAACTAGGGTGTCTTTTCATCCACCCCATTCGGGAACTAGTGTGTCTTTTCATCCACCCCATTCGGGAACTAGTGTGTCTTTTCATCCACCCCATTCGGGAACTAGTGTGTCTTTTCATCCACCCCATTCGGGAACTAGTGTGTCTTTTCATCCACCCCATTCGGGAACTAGGGTGTCTTTTCATCCACCCCATTCGGGAACTAGGGTGTCTTTTCATCCACCCCATTCGGGAACTAGGGTGTCTTTTCTAATTCGTCTTGGTCACTCCCCCCCCCCCCCCCACCCTCTTTTTTTTTTTCTTCAAGTTTTTTCTTTTTATTTTTTTTTTTCTTTTGGCCCCGCTTTCACTGTTTGGTATCCTTCCCGTTCTAATTCATTATACACTCAGTTTTTGCATGCAGGCAGGCCCACATGAAGTTTTATGTTTTGGGGAGGGGAATGGGGAGTGAAATACATGTAATTTGTGTCCCTTCCGTTATCCCTCTTTGGCGATTTTCGTCTTTTCTCCCCATTCTGTCTGTCCTGAAGACCTTGTTTAAATTCAGTCATTTACTTGTCTCTTTGGGCTCGATTTCTGCGACAGCCGAGCTCCTCTCACTCTCTCTTTCTCTCGCTGTCTCTATTTCAGTCTGTCTGTTTGTTTGTCTGTCGTCTGGGGGCCTGTCTCTCTCTCTCTCTCTTTCTCTTTCAGTCGTTCTGTCTGTTTGTCTGTTTATCGTCTCCCCCTCTCTCTCTCCCTGTCTGTCTGTATGTCTGGTTGTCGTCTCCCTCCCTCTCTCTCTCAGTCTGTCTGTCCGTTTGTCTGTCTGTCTGTCGTCTTTCCATCGGTCTGCCTCTCTCTGTCGCTCTCTCTCTCTCAATCTTCCTTTCTTTTCTGCACGTTTTCGTTCTTCAGCTATTGGTACTTTCTTTATCTCTCACACTTGAGTACTTTCCAGCTGCAGTCCACATTGTCTCCTTTTTCTTCGATCATCTCATGATGACGTCTGTCCTGATGAGAGATTTACGTTATTAAGAGGCTCATTCTTGCCCTCAGCAGTTCGCCTCAGCAAGACATTGTAGCTATATGTGTATTACCATATTTCACTAAGTTTCCTTGCCATATTACTTCATGTAGCAAGCCTGTTACTGAGTTACTGTGTCTAGATAAAGATGCGTTAGATATGTGCACATGTAAATATGCGTTAGATATGTGTACATGTAAAGATGCGTTAGATATGTGTACATGTAAATATGCGTTAAATTTGTGTACACGTAAAGATGCGTTAGATTTGTGTACATGTAAATATGCGTCAGATGTGATACATGTAAAAGATGCGTTAGATGTGTGTACATGTAAAGAGGCGTAAGATATGAATACAGTAAAGATGAGTTAGATGTGTGTACACGTAAAGATGCGTTAGATATGTGTACAATGTATGTGCTCTTAAAAGCTCTGTGACCGAGAATTTCCCTCACGGGATAATAAAGTGATTTTTATCTTATTTTACTTGTTATTAGACTATCCACATTTTATTATGTTAAACTTTATTTGCAGATTTGTTAGTTCCATTTGTGACAGTTAGAACTGGTTTTGATTTTGCTGAATTTTGAAATAATTATGGTTTTGATGATGAACGTTGGAAGACGTAGCCCATAGTGTTGATGATAATTCCATAATTATTATGTCATACTCATATTATTGGTGGTGATGATAATATTGCCTGGTCTTAGCTCTTGTTGCTTCCAACCCTTTTAAGCACAATTGAGAAATTCACCGTTAAACATTTGCGGCTTTAGTATTATGGGAAGGAGTTAGAGTAAATCGGAACTGTGAAACAGCTTGATAAGTACCACAGCGCATTTCAAACAAGTGTCAAAGTGTGCATTTCTTACAACTATTCTAATAAACGTCTCCACTTTTTTCAGAAAATGAGGATAGAACAAACGAGGACTAAGGTCGCAACTGAAGATTGTATGCCGCTGGTAATAATGATTGTGGTGGTGGAAGAAGGCGGGGCGGTGAAAAATGATGATGAAAAATCAACACAATAAAAATGATGACAGCAATGATTATTTCGACGAAATCGATAAAAACCGAGACACAACTCATTACACTGCTCCTTCCCGCCCGTTTTTCCTCTCTACAAACACTTGATGAGATTTCATAACTCCTACATTAAACCATCCCTCCCAAATCTTTTTCCTCCTCTACCACCTCCTTCCTCCTCCCACCACCCCCACCCCACCCCCTGTTGATTTCATCTCATTCGTAACCCTTTAGAGAGCAATAATTATCGTATGATGTCAGCTGATGCAGAAACAGCGGGCATTAACCCATAAATCGCTCAAGTGATACCATCTTTCTGAAATCGCGTCCTGATACCAAACCATCAAAATCACGCGGGGGACGATGCAAACAGAGGTCGTTTCAGCCTGTAAACCTCAAAGACTGTTGCGTTCGGGACAGAAAATGGGGTCATAGGAACATGACCCGTGACCTCGTCTAATTTGTGTTTTGGGGTTGACATTTTTACGACTTCATTTTCTGAGATCAACAGTGGTTAGACAGATTTACGTCACGACCGAGGAGCTCCCGAGGGAATGACATATGAGTGTTTATGGTGAAAGTAGGTCATGATTTATTTCGGGACATGGGGAAATTAGATTTATTGGGAGCGCCATCTGAATGGCATCTTTTATGTCGCACAATTCGTGGGAATTTTTCATTTGAATGTCCTTTGTTGTGTGACATGTTGAATGAACATCAATTTCTCTTCAAGGTCATTGGTTTGTAGTTGAAAGAAATCACTTAATGGTCAAAGCGCAAGGATACAGTTTCGTTTTGCACTGTTTTCACTCGTGCACCAGGTCTCTCTTTCCACCAATTGACTCAAGGCAGTTTTGACCCCCCCCCACCCCACCCCGGTTGAGTGAAACAGACTTATTACGATCTCTCCAATGTTTGCGAGATCTCGACGTTTAACCTCAAAAATTCCAACATGCGTACACGGACCGGGAATCGAACCTGGTACCTTCCGCATGAGAGGCGAGAACTTTGCCTCTAGACCAACGTATCCCCAGCCCTTGGTCATGTCTGTTTTGTCTCGGTTTTAGTATGAGTTTGGGGGGGGGGGGGGACGATTCCTGTCTCTGATCCTATGGTAGGTAGGATCAGGCATCTAGCCTTCTCGGGTAAGGAAGTAAAACTCAGAGGGCCCATGTGCACGTTGAGCATGTTAAGGATACCTTGGCAGTTGGAAATCGGGAAGAGCCGGCCTGACAAGGCCGCTGCCCTGGCAAAACACACAAAACATGAACAAGAAAAAATAAAAAACAAGAAAAGCGATAGGGAAATTGCAAGAGCAGCGAATCTGCTAAAATAAAGAGCTAAAACTTGACCAAGTGCCTTCAGCAAGCCTAAATGTTCCTTTCCCAGATTTGCCAATCTGAAAGGTCTCAGAGAATCAAATACCAGACCACATATCAGAGGCTTTTAGATCACTAGTAATTAATACATTATTGTTTCGTTATACCATTTTTGCTGATGACATTTTATGATACATTTAAAAAACCACGCATGTTTTACGAAACAAAACAAAATGCGGTATTTACTTGGTATTATCTGTGACATTTTTTCCATCATCTCTCTCATCTGAATGTAAAAAATGGAACAGAACAGCAATATTAGTAAATTTGGACCAAAAACTGTCTTCACAAAAACAAAAACAAAATGTGATATTTACTTGATATTATCTCGTTCATTTTTCTTCCCTTATCTCTCTGATCTGAATGTGAAAAATGAAACATTAACAACAATTATATTGCTAAAGTAGGAGCGAAACTGCCTAGAATCCCAATTCATACAGTGATCATAGCCATAATGTCATCGAATAATGACGTTATCTCCAGTCATCTGACTGGGGCTGAATTCTAGAACAAAAGATCAATGCAGTGTTTTGTGACGTCCTTCGTTCTAATTTCCCCTCCGTTACATTATGTATGTGTGATACAACAGAGATGACATTTTCTGTAGATGTTATCAGCTATCAACAAAGCCGGCGATACAAAGACCGCATGTGGAGTGGTTAACATTTATGGTGTTTGGTATGTGAGCCACTGACTAATGGTAACAAGGTTTCCTATTTCTCCACGGCTGTTGTTACTTGTACGTACGTACCCCAAGCGTTTTGCTCTAGGGGCGCGTAGGTACACGTACCTATTCCTAACCCCGTCCTTATCCTTAACCCTAAACGTTATGGAATCCCTAACCCTGCCCCCCGACCCTTTCAACCAAAAATACAGGAGAAAACAAAAAGAAAATCTGAAAGAATGATTAATTAAGGAGGTTGTTAGGAGTATTTCGGGAGGAACTCTCAAACTCTGGAGTCACAAAAGGCTTTAAAATATGTATTCCTACCGCAAAATACTTGGGGGACGTATGTAGTTGTAACTACGATCTTTCTCTATACTGATATCAAAGATACGAGACACAATAAGATGAGATACTCCCTACTTCGCACCTCTAAAATAACCATGCACGCGGATCAGGGGCGGGGCCCATGGCGCATTGCATGAAAAATGGAGATGCTAATGATGAATTAATGATGCGGATTTGTTGCAGTGCTAAAAAAATTATGAAATGAGGATTCAAAATGTTTAAGGAATTGAGGAGACCTGGGGTTGGGGGATTGGAACTCTGAGAACCACTATTTTACATAGCATCACCAACACCTTTCCCTCTCAAACGTTCTTTGGAAGAAATGTCCTACGTAGTAGTGTAAATTTCCTCTCTTTGCCTGCACGCTCTCTCTCTCTCCTATTCGACCTCCCCCCTCTTCTGATAATTTCATTCCACAACTTGTCTCTTTAGTGCCATCCCTCAATGACCTCCATGAACTGCAGTGTGGCCTCAAACACACATACAAACGCAGAGAAACACATCCCTCATTCCTCCTCCCCTCCCTTCCATCCCCTCCCTCTCGAAGGTCAGTAATTCCATTTATTTCTCTGGTTATTTTTCGATAATCCTCACCAAGTTTGCAGTCTCATCTCTCACTCCCTCACCTAATGTTTTTATTCATCTCTCCTACTTCTCCTCCCTCCCCTCCCCAGAAATCCAATTATTCCTCTCAATCATAATCTGCACCCTCTCCCCTTCCCTTTCCTCCAATGGCCTTTGCCATTTAAATGGACATGTTGCATTTTCCCTCTCCACCCCCTCCCCCCCCCCCGGGGCCCTCCCTTTGGACACACGTGCCCTCTCTCTCTAGTACCGTTCCCTGGTTTCTCTCACAACTGCGCATGGCCATTAATTCTCCCACATGGCCAATCGTTAGCGCGATCACCCATGTTCCCATTGAGTAAAAATATGACAGATCAAACCCATCTATCATCCCACAACAAAAATGCCCTCGATGTGGGATCGTCCACAACAAAAATACAAAAATGAAAAACGAAGCGGTTGGCTTGTCAGTAGTATTATCAGATATAAGGCGAATTTATAGTACTTGTTTGTTAAGTTCCATATTGTTTTGTTTCGTAAGGTCTACATCTCTCTCTTTCTCTCTCTCACGCTCTCTCTCTCTCCGTTTGTCTCTCTCTCTCTCTCTCTCTCTCTCTCTCTCTCTCTCTCTCTCTCTCTCTGTGTGTTTGTCACCCTCTCTGCCCCTTCTCTCTTTCTTCTCCCTGTCTCTCTTTTTCCCCTCACTCATTCTCTTTCTCTCGTTTTCTCTCTCTCGTTGTCTCTCTCTTCTCTCTCTATCTTTCTTCTTTCCCTCTTTTCTCTCTCTCTCTGTCTTAACTCTTTCTTTCTTTTTCTCTCTCTCTTCTCTCTCTCTTTCTATCTTCTCTCTCTCTCTCTCTCTCTCGCTCTTCTCTCTCTCTGTTTGACGATCTCTCTCACCCTTCCTCACTATTTTCTCTGTCCCTCTCCTCCTTTCACTCATTCTCTTTCTTCTTCTTCTGTCTCTCTCTTCCATTTTTCTCTCGCTCTCTCTCTCTCTCTCTGTTTGTCGACCTCTCTGACCCTCACTATCTCTTCCATCTCTCTCTTTCTCTCACTTACTCTCTTTCTCCCTCTCTTCTCTCTCTCTCCTCTCTGTCTTCTTCTCTCTCTCTGAATTTTCTTATCCGTGACACAGCACAAAGATCTACCACACTGTAAACCATAAGAAAGATTCAAACATACATTATATTACAACTTCGTAGTGTCATCTCTGTATTTAAATATTGCAATATCGCAACAGCGTATTGTGCCTTGCTACTCATTTCTGATACTTCATTTGTACCTTAAACTTTCTGATTGTTTCTAGTTTTCCTGACGGCTCCAAGTTCAAAGCAGGAAATCCTTTTAGCAAAAAATAGACAGACTTTTTGGTTTTTCAAAAATCGTTCTCTCTTTCGCTTGCTTTCCTCCGTAACCAGCCTCTCTCCCACTCTCTCTCTCTCTCTCAGTCTCTCTCTCACTCACCCTCTCTCTCTCTCCGTCTTTCTCGCCATTTCTCACTGTAGAAACATCGTTTGGAATCAGAGGGGTCGCCCTTAAATGGGTCGAATCTTATCTGTCAAATCGCCACCAATTTGTTGTAACCAACAAAATAAGATCTTTTTCCTATGCGCTTCAGTATGGCGTACCACAAGGCTCAGTGCTTGGTCCTATTTTGTTTACTATCTATACTATTCCACTTGTACATGAAATAAAGAAATTTAATTTACAATATCATTTCTATGCTGATGATACCCAGCTCTACAGTTCTGCCTTGCCATGCGATGTTGACAGCCTTCTGCAGCAGGCTGGAAACTGTATAACAGAAATTAAAAGCTGGATGAACCAAAACAAACTGGCTCTAAATGAGGATAAAACTGAGGTTATTTTATTAGGCCGTGAGCGGGTTCTGCAAGAAGTGGACAGAACTGAGATGATAATTGGCACTAATTCAATAGAAATTTCAAAAAAAGTAAAAAACCTAGGGGTTTACATTGATTCGAATCTTTCTATGTCATCTCAGGTTAGTCACCTCATTCGCATTCTATACATGGAAATCTGGAAAATCGGTAAAATCAGACATCTTATTTCAACTGAAACTGCGGCTGTTTTAGTAAATTCTTTTGTACTTTCAAAGCTTGACTATTGCAACTCCCTTTTGGCTGGAATTTCACAAAAAAATATTAGAAAACTCCAAATTGCTCAAAACAATGCAGCGAGACTTGTTTTTAAGAAAAAGAAAAGAGATTCAGCACTGCCACTTCTGCAGAGTTTGCACTGGCTGCCAGTTGAGAAAAGAATAATGTACAAATTGTCATCCATTTGTCACAAATGTGTCAATAATACTGCTCCATCGTACCTAGTTGATTTAACTGATTACTATGTTCCATCTCGTCAATTAAGATCATCATCTGACACTACAAAATTGAAAGTACCTAAAATGAATCTGTCCACTGTAGGAGAAAAGTCCTTTTCATTTCGTGGCCCTACCATCTGGAACACTCTTCCAAAGACAACCAGGGAAATTAATGACATTGGTTCTTTCAAATGCCATCTGAAGACCCATTTCTTTCAGACAAACTAGGCTGGGTGTTTTTCGGCAGCAACAATAGTAAATATTTTTGAATTTCTTTTGTGTATGCGTGTGTGTGTGTAAGAGTTTGTTAAAGCGCCCAGAGCTTGTCATCGACGGGGTTGGGCGTTATATAAATGCAATATATTATTATTATTATTATTAGCGTTCTAGTCATACGGGCTAACAATGTTGTCCGCAGCCCTCGGCGACCCCTCGTGTGCTAGTTTTACTTTTCTGTGATGTCTCGCTGTGTGACGTAATTGTTTATTGTAGTTCAATCGAGAATGTACCAAATCATTCATGTCGGAGTAATTACGCTAGGTTAGCCTTGGAGTGACGCCATTCTGTGACGTGTCTAAGTGCGATTAGGTGGCCTTTATGCATCCAGTAGTTTCTGGATTTCCCGTTCGTGAACGTTCTATCTAGATGGGTATAATAAAAGATGGCAAGCGAGTGAATGGGTGCGCAAGAGTTAGTTATTCCGGATGTGGGCAAGATCCCGCCATTTTTTGTGTGCAAAACCCAATCTAGGTTTTTGTAACTGCGTGCTTTCCTCGTACGTATGCTGTGAGATATCCAAGGTTCATCTACGGTTATTAAAAGTTAATATTAATCGTTCATCGGATCCTGTTTTCATTTATTTCTACGACAGTTCGAGACAGTTTTGTTTTTTAAAGGGTAGCAGCTCAGATCACCTGACTCTCTCTATCATAACGTGCTGAAATCTATATCAACTGTTACACTCACACTGACCCCCGATCTCACTTTCTGTCACTTACTCTCTCACTTACTCTCCCTGTGTCTCTCTCTCTGTATCTCTCTCTCACTCTCTCTCTCTCTCTCCCTTCTCTGTCTCTCGCTCTCACTTTCTTCCCCCTCTCTCTCTCACTCTTCCTTTGTCTCACTCTCTCCTACGCAACTCTCTCTCCCATGCTTAGTCTCTCATCTATTCAAAGAGTTTCTTATTCATCTCCTAATAATATCCATCTTCCTGTTATACCTCCGCTCTTTTCCTTCTCTGATTCCTTTTCCATTCTGTCGTCCTCCAGCAGTTCCACCCAGGAAACCTGACCCACTCGAGCACTGTGAGGAACGAAACTGGATTACGTAATGCGACATTTCATCGGGCCAAAAACTGTCCCTCTCTCATCATTTCATTTACAGCACAGAAAGGGGCCGATAATGGGGACAGATGGATGTGTGGACCCCTGAAGTTGTCTTCCTCTTTTTTGGTGTATGGAGATGTAACATATCAGGGGTTATGGGTGGGGGTGGGGGGGGGGAGAGGGGCAAAGGGAGGGGGGGGTAAGAAGAAGGAACAGGGTGAGGAAATGTGGGAGAAAGAGTGAGCGGGAGAGAGAAAGAATAAGAGAGAGCGAGGGAAGAGAAGGGAGAGAGAGAGAGAGAGAGAGAGAGAGAGAAAGAGGCAGGCAGACAGGCTGAAAGAGATGAACACACCGAATTGGAGAGAGAGAGACAGAGAGAGAGTAAAATAGTGAGATAAAGGGAGTGTGTCACAGACAATGACAGACGAAAGACAGAGGGAGAGTCAGAGAGAGAGTGGGGGAGGGAAAGGAGAAAGACAAACAGACAAAACAAGAGAGAGAGAGAGAGATGGTGAGTGCGTGTATGTATTACGGGGATAGGTTAGACAGAGAGAGGCTAAGTATAGAGTGGGTTAGAAAGTGGGTGAGGGGGAGAGAGAGAAAGAGGGAGAAGGGTTGAGAGACAGAGACAGTACAGAGTGAGAGAGAGAGTCGTGAGGAAGAGAGACACAGCCGGGCAGATAGCCCGAGAGAAAAGGAAGAGGGTAGAGACATGTCAAAAGAAGAAAGAGAAGAAGGATAAGAAAGATGAACGAGAAGAGAAAACAAAACAAAACAAAACAAAAGAGAAGAAAGGAGAAACGATCATAAGAGAGAAAGTAAATTAATTATGCGTCATGAATCACCCTGGATCTCACAGATAATTAGCAACAAGTTCTACACGCGGCTGCAAATTGACAAATTAAAATTCAGGACTTTGGGAATTGTGCGAAAAAATATAAAAAACACAAACTGCAGGCACTAACGAAACAAACCAGACTTTGGACATTTTCATTTCTTCACCCCTTCGCCATGCCTCAAGCACTCCCTGGTGACCGCTGGCCAGATTAAAAAAGCTCATTTAAGATTTTTTTAGTTTTATTTCTGCCATCTGGAATTAATGACCTCGAACCCCCTATGGTTACTGTAGTGACCTGTCATAAGAAACTTGTGACAAAAGCTAAAGCTGCGGAATGATGATCATACAACGCACACTTTTCATTCACAGCTTGGGCTCATGTTAGATGATACTGTGCTATGTGCCAATAGCCCCAAAAAATAAATAACATAAATTTATTCTGATAAAATGGATTATAACTGTGGCCAAATTAATATCCGACGCTGAAAGAAAAAAAAACTACACACAAAAACAACAACAAATAAGTAAAGCAAATAACCAGAGTTTGTTACTATGTAAAAAGTAGGCCGACCTAGCGTGAGGCGGCAATTCACAATTTATTGGTGATATTATTTTGTTTGTTTCCCATTTTTGCAAAAAAAAGTTCCAAAACAAACTTTAAAAAATATTATATTTGGCCTGGAAAAAGTTCTTAATGGCCGTCATGACCGAATGTCAGGGTAGTTTATGGGGGTTTTTTTTGGTGTTTTTTTTATTTGCTGCACAGATTTCTTGTTTGACACGGGGCTTTGCCACCTTTTTAACGCAATCATTGTATAACTTCTTGTATTGTGCAGTTGCCAACTATCAATAAAGCATATTTTAACCCAATTTGCAGATGTCATGCATATATCCGAAGAAAGCACTATACCAGCGGATCCATGAAAGGTTTATTTTCTAACGTGGACCTACATGGTGTCTTGTCCTTTCTGAACGGAGCCAAAATCTACAACTTGATTTAAAAACTTTTGTCTACATTTATCAAATTGTTTTCAGATCTATACAAAACAGTTTTTGTGAATTTTACCAAAGTTTATTCGGAAACTATTTAATTCTCTCATGCATTCACATTTTTATCGTTTCATATTTGGATTTTTAGCCGTCAAATTTTACGTGATCAAGCTCTGAGAATCAAGCTGCAGTAAAGTACCCTCCTCTCTACCTCTCTTCCTCTCCCCACCCCCCCCCCCACCCCCGAAAAAAGCATTACGGAGGTTGCGTCCGTTACTCTTCATATTGTCATTAAACCTATTCCAGAACTCAAACGCAGAATCAAATCCATTTACTTATAAACAAAAACAAACATACACACACACACATATACACACACACACAGAATATTGAAAAAATAAAAACATAATTATTATATATAAATATATATAATTTTTTTTTAAAATGTAAAGTCATTAAAATAACATGAGCCAACCAGAAGATGAATGTCCTCTTTCATTTGGGCAAAATTGAAAATTGAAATTAATAGATTAAAATTTATCCATATCACCCCCCCCCCCCCCACCCCCCACCTCCCACCCCAAACCAGCAACAACAAAATCATATATATATTGTTATTAATAAATATTCAAATATTATTTGAGTTGTGTGTTGTGTGAATTGATTTGAGTTGTGAACTGCTGTGAGTTGTGAACTGTTGCGAGTTGTGAACTGCGCCTAACAGGCTGCGTTACAATTTGCTCTGAGATAGAGAGAGAGAGTGAGCGAGATAGGGAGAGATAAAGAAGCAGTGCAGTGTGTTGAGCGCTTCGCAGGCAGCTCCATTCTGCTCTGTGGTTGACATGTTGTTTCTGTAAAGCGCATAGAGCATTTTAAATGGATATGCGCTATATAAATGCTATACATTATTATTATTATTATTATTTGCAATAGATTAAAAAGCTTGGATTGTCCTTGAGAAGACACGCTAAAGGCCGCTAAGACACTTGTCAGTCCTGGCTGATGGAATGTAAGGGCATGTTGACCTGAGGGGACTTTTTTTTTCTTTCTCAAGCATTGTTACTCAGATGTAGAGTTGATGCATTTTTGATGGGGTCCCACTCGGCGTAGTGATACATTAGGTTAATGGATAGTCCTTTGAGAGGCCGTATCACGCAGTGTATACCAGAAACATGCACGCTGGCAAAAAAATAATAAAAAAATGTCCTTTTATCACGCTGTTGTTATGACAACCTCGCAAAATTTCTCTGCCCATCATATTTGAAGAGTATTATTAATTTTGACAGCTGTTATCAGCGAAAAAGATAAATAAGAAGGGTTACCCATCTTTCTTTTTATCTAGGGTATTATCCGTAATGATGTAATAAAACAAATGTTGTCATAACATAATTTTTTATGGATATTTGATTGGAAATTAGAATTGTTCTGGCTTGTGGAAAAATTATCTATGATTTTGATACAGACAAAAAAAAAATAAATGGGCTAATTCAATGGTGTATAAAATAAATATCATATGATTTGATAATACTTATCAACGCACTGGGAATGGATTACAATGTAGTATATTTCTCTCTATCAGAAAATTCATCATTTTCATTCTATTTTTTTTGTATGTGAATGATTGATGACAAAAAGATTTTTTAAAAGTCGCCTCCCCTCCATCCTCCCCCCTCCCCCCCCCCCCCTCCACACGCCATTATTGGAATGCTATAGTCGGGAAATGTTTCATGGACAAATAATTTCAGTGCTCCCTTCAGCTGGCATCCCTGTGCCAATCCAAAGTACGATTACATAATATTTCCGTCAAATTCGTAGGATTACCATAGGTAGGGTCCTCTACGTCAAAACAGCGCCGGCTCTACGTTGTCACGTAACCAGAGGATCCACGCAGGGACCGTATCAGTCCTATTTACAAAACTCGACAGTGTCTCATCTTATCATTTCTAGTATCTTTGGTTCCAGTGAGATGTAGTCTATGGAGTTAAAAGGAACCTCGTGCACAGGCCAGACTGAAATAAATCTGTCTCAGCAATTCGGACACTTCAAAAACTGTCTTGAGGCACCTGGCGGAAAGGCAGACCTAGCGCACCGAGTGAAAACAGACGTAAAACTGTCTTACTACTGCTTTACTTACCCTTAATAATAATCTTTTAAGCTTCATTTATTAACTCATTCGCTACGGTAACTTGCGTGTGTGTGAACGGGAACTCTCAACACTATCCAGTTTGAAATTTAGACGTAGACTCTAGTTCGAAGATGTTTTTTCTTTCTCTCAGTATAAACACAAGACATAATACATTAGACATTAAGGTAAAGGAAAATCAACGAACCAGGATGGAATTCATTATTTCGAGAAGTGAGGCTAGACACTACTGTTGGAAAATCCGAGTCCACTGGAGCTGAATATTCAGTTTTCGGTAACAAAGCGAAAAACCCGCGAGCCGAATATTCGGCTTACCATAGTGAATGAGTTAAGCTTCTCACTCTAAGATAAAGGTAATGTTAAGTACATGGTAGTAAGAAACGTTGCATGTTATTATGAAAGTACATTCGTTAAATATAAGCTTTGTTTACTCCCATCCCCGGCCTTAGGGTAGCCACACCAAAGGCACCGAATTCGGTCACCGAGCCACTAGGCGCTTTAGGTGAGAAGAATTGCACTAAATAATTTCAACTACTGCACATAGAGCCCACCTAGATTCGGTCCGTTTATATAGTGCAATTCTTCTCACCTAAAGCGCCTAGTGGCTCGGCCACAGAATTCGGTGGCCTTTCTGTGGTTACCCTTAGGAGGCTTACGTTACCAATGACAAAGGAGTGACTGAATGTCTAGTTTTGTTGGTGTAATGAGTGGTTTCGTACACGTTCCATTCACGTGGATTCTCTCTTTTCTATCTGTCTCTCTCTTTCTGTCTGTCTATCGGTCTGTCTTTCTCTTTTTCGGTCTCTCTTTCTGTCTGTCTGGTCTCTCTCTCTCTCTCTCTCTCACTTTCTGTCTGACTTTTCTCTCTCTCTTTATCTCTTTCTTACTGTCTGTCTCTCTCTCTCTCTGTATCTCTCCCTTTGTCTCGTTCTCTCTCTCTCTCTCTCTCTCTCTCTCTCTCTCTGTGTCTCTCCCTTTGTCTCGTTCTGTTTCTCTCTCTCTCTCTCTCTCTCTCTCTCTCTCTCTATCACTTTCTGCCTGTCCGACTCTCTTTCTCTCTTTCTGTCTCTCTCTTTTTGTCACGTTCTCTCACTTTTTGTCAGTCTGCCTCTCACATTCTGTCTGTCTTTCTCTCACTTTCTGTCTGTCTGGCAGTCTCTCTCTCTTTCTCTTTTTCTCTCGTCTCCCTCTCTTTTCTCCACTGTTTGTCTCTCCTCTTTCTCTCCCTCCCCCTCTCTCTATCCTCACCAACCGCCCACCGGTCATTTGCACTCAGTGCACGACGTTTGGAAAACATTCAAGTCCAATTTCCCTCTGTAGCCCCTCGAGCACTCACGTCAATCAAGAACCGTTTCGAACACAATTGGCCTCCAAAAAGAAGAAACCAAACAAAAAAATACATCTTCCTTTGTTCCTTGACCCCCCGCCCTCCAACCTCGAACCTTTTCCCCGAACATTCCTGAAACTTCTTTCTTAAAAAGGAAACAAAAGTATTAAAAAAAGGAACCCTAACCCTTCCTAAACCACCTGTCAGTTCTAAATCTCTCATTCCGACATGCTTTCAAGCCTCCCCAACTTCGTGACTCTTTCAGTGCGAAGTGGAGAAAGAGACACCAGTCCCTCAACATGCCCCGTTTTTTTGTTTTTTTTAGTCTGAATGGGGATTGAGGAAGTTGAGTGAGGGGGAGGTGAAGGAGAGGGAGGACAGAGGGAGAGGGAGAGAACTAATCTCGCCTAATTCCTGCACGTCCGACTGTCCTAGAAAGTGAGCAGCGCCCGTCCCTCTCCCAATGACTCATCGTCAAACTCCAGGGCAGTGGGAAGATAGCATCTCGCCGGACATGTCGTGGCTGACCTTTGCCCTTTGGAGCTCCACCCCCCCCCCGACATTTGATCTCCTTTTGTCTCCCCATCCCCCTTCCACTGCCGCCCCTTCCCTGGTTGTACAGAGTACTGATGAAATCTGCAGCGGAACCATTTGTGTTATTTTGGTTGAAGAATGGAAAGAAATCTGCCCAATTTCCTGCCAGATTGCTTTCTTTATTTTTATCTCAGTTTTGATGTTGCCTCTGTTGTCGATGCGGCTCTTGTAGGTGTGTAGAAAATAAATAAACTCGGCCTTGTCTTCGAATCTAGCGTTTTGTTCTGCTATTCCAATCACTGTCTCTATTCCTGCCATAGTATGACAGTGGTAAGAAATTCCTCAGGTGGATGACGATCTTCAGAGGAAGAGTGAATTCTTTCATTAGATGTTTCGGGACTTTAACTTCCTGACATCTTCTAGACCCCGGCCACACCGAGTTCTTGACTCTTGGTGTTCGTCACACACAGTGAACAAGACTCAGTATTTTCTCTATAGGCTTCATCAATTTTACCCAAAAATGCCCAAATTATGTGACCTTAACCTTGCTCTTAAGTGAGACAAACATTGCATTTCGTACTAGTCAGTTGATATGAGAAGTCTGAGCTTTACTCATGGCCAGTTATTTGCCTCACCTTCTCCACTCACCACTCTATTTGATGGCTGACCTACATTCCACTAGCTGGGTTTTCCCCAAAAATCTTGGCTTCTACTATTCCGAGTTGTAAAATGGCACCTTTGGGTTTAAGTTTGAGTTTGAGGTAAGCACATCGACCCTGATAACTGTCACGTCGTATTCGGAAAAAAAGCAAGACGATAGACAGAATATGTCAGACCAACGACAGGACCGAAGGAGACCCTCCCAAAAGCGCTCACCAACCACCGGCAAGATATAGCCCGTATTATTGTCATCACCTTGCTGTGGGTATTTATGATATTTCTTCATACTCAAAAGCAAATTGCCTCACTCATTTTTCAGCACTTTTCAGGGCAGATTAAAAACAACAACAACAAAGTGGTCAAGAGAGAGAGAGAGTGAGAGAGAGAGAGAAAGAGAGAGAGAGAGAGAGAGTGAGAGAGAGGGAGAGTGAGTGAGTGAGTGAGAGAGAGAGATAGAAAGAAAGTGAGTGAGAGAGAGAGAGATAGTGAGTGAGTGAGTGAGTGAGTGAGTGAGAGAGAAAGAGAAAGAGAGAGAGAGAGTGAGTGAGACAGAGAGAGAGAGAGACAGAGAGAGAGACAAAGATAGAGACAGGGAAAGATGGAGAGAGAAAGGGAGAGAGAAAGAAAGAAAGAAAGAAAGAACGAGAGGGAGAGCGATTGAAGAAAGAAAGAGAGAGAGAGACAGAGAAAAAGAGAAAGAGAGGGAGAGAGAGGGAGAAAGAAAGAAAGAAAGAGAGGGGAGACAGCGGGAAAGAAAAAAGAGAGAAAGAAAAAGACTGGGAGAGAGAGAGAGAGAGAGAGAGAATGTATATGAAAGACAGGCAATTCGCATAGTAGGAAAAGAAACAAAACCAAAAATATGACATCTAAGTCTCTGCCCATCTAACTTTTGACACAGGCAGTTTCTTGTCCTATGGTTCAGGAGCGCAGCATTCCATTTCAAGGGTTCCTATTCAGTTCAAAAGTGGGTGTGTGGGCGCTGTATGTGTGTATTAATTGTGGTTTTGCGTGAGAGCTTTTATAAGGGTGTTTCTGTATGCTCCCTTCTATTTTAATTAAGAGTACAATGTTTGATTGTCTGTAATTGTTTACCCATGTGTCAAGGAGCTGGTCTCCTCTAGTGTTAGGATTCAGGGTTCCCAATTCAGGAAGGGTGTACCCTCCAGTATTACGATGTGGGACGTGTCCCCTTAATATCTGGGTTAACTAGGGTTCGACTGCATTATAAATCGAGAGGTTTTATGTGGTATTACTTGTTAATCTAAGCTCTAACTTTCATACCATGCACTGGCACACTACAGAACAACCTGAGTAGATTTAGTTAAACAGACCGGCAGGGTCACAATTTATTATACTAAGTATCCTAACAACGTTGGCTAGATCTAATTACGTGGAATGCTAATTATCAGCAGCATCAATTTCATAATCAATAATATGTCATTACAACTCTAGCTCTAAGGTTCCTCTAACATTGTCAAGACCAGATTTAATTCATAAGAGTAAATTTTTGCGAGAGCAGTAAGTAATTTTTAGAAACGTAATTATTGTACGAGCCAGCATAACTTGGCCTTGAGCTGGTCTCGTAAACAATGTGTTTTGAACAGTTTTTTCCCTGATAGATAGACAGAAGGTGGGGAAGGATAGAGGGACAGCGTAGGTGTGCATGACTGAGCACTTGTTGTATCTCGTGTTTTGAACTAGGGGTAGTAAAGAGGGAAGGGGTGAGTAGGAATTAAATGTTATTGAGACGTCTGTTGACGTACAGAAAAACCGTGATCCAGAGTAAAAGCTCGGGGTTTTGAACATGTTAAGAATTTATTGCTATAAAATTTATATTATATTGTATTGAAGTAATTCGACCTTTGATGTCGACCCAAGGTCGTTGCGTAGGGCTGTTACTTAAAATAACTCAGTTCGGCAGCTGAGCTAGAAGTGGTTGCACCAATCACAATCCAGGAATTAGACGGTAAGCTGCAGATGCAGTCCAGTATTTAAGGCCATACAGAACTTAGTTCTGGGCCACATGTAGAAAATCCATTTACGAGGTGGACGGCGATAGTCCTCAGCCAGATGAGGGACATGGAGACGCAGTTGAGCAGTCCATTGTGAGGGGCCTGATTTAAAGCTCCAGAGCCTAAGCTACTTGGTTTGATATAAACCCACAGCGTTTACATCCAGCGCTCTCACTCCCAGTGAGGGCCGCATGGTGAGAGTCTATACTAATTTGTAATGATGAAAGTGAACCGTTCTACTTACTTTTGAAGACAGTTTCAGAGCTACCGCCAGACAACGCATGGTTGTACAAGCATTCTCCATGGCGTGTCTAGAGGAAATGTCCACATCATAACATGTCTCATTGAATTAATAGAATTTAAACTGTTAAATCTGTCGCCACGTGCGCGGATTCTATTTGCCATATAACTCATATGACCTGCAAGTAGTTAGATTGAATTCGTTAGTCTTTATAAAAGCTGTAGTTCCATTAGTTAGATTCAGTTGCCTTTGAATTGATATATATATTTATAATTATATTTGTTACATTAATTCCTGTAATTAAACTGCTCTACAGTTCTGCTAAAATTGAAAGCAATTGATTTATTTAGTTTCTAGAGTGCAAGTATTTATTTTTGTGTGTTCGTCGATTGTGGGAGCGGACCTCGAAAGAGTGTCAGTCGAAATATCCCCATGTAACCCACATCGCGACACTGGAGGGGACATTGTTTAGTTTATAGGTTATTTAGATTGGACTATAATATCGGTTTTCTCTTTGATTAACTTTTGTTTTTTTTCAGTTTCAGTGCTCACGTGGTCTTCACGTTGAGCTACTTTAATTACTTCATTGTATTTAGTTTTGTATACTGCTTTCTTTCATTATTTGTTCCACATATTTCCGGCTCTCCCATTGACCCGAGGATCGAGGCCAAGGAGACTTCAACATAACTAAACGAAGAAAGACAAACGTACTGACTGTGGTGTACGCAAGGGCTAAAGGAATCTCCACCAGTTCCTTGAGTTAAGTGATTCCATCCTTAATATCGTCTGCGTTAAGGAGTTGAGTGTTCCTCCTTCTGTTTTACAGGCTCATTTTACTTTTTCTCTGTGTTTAGGAACCCACGGGCGGTGGCGAGGGCGTTCTTACGTGTGCGTGTCCTCTGTGCCAAAGTGGTGGCTTGGTCGCCGATTTTGCCGTTTCGACGACAACGTCTGCGGTCTCGCAACAACCAGTGGTGATTAAAACAGTGAGGATTCGCATTCGTGAGAATAGACTTTGATAGGGATCTGTACACTTTGTTTAGATTGTAGCGTTTCTATCTTCCTCGTTGTTTTAGGAAGACGTCTCTCTTGTATTCTTCTTAATCCTATCTGTAAATATGTTCAGACTGTAGAGTTTGTTATTGTCCGTCTTTTCTTGTTAGTCTAGCGTCGAGTTTCGTGTTGTTTTTTTTTATTACACCTTACGTACATTGTAATTATACATTCCTTTTCTTAAATATATTGCCTGTGTGAATCATGCGTCAATGTTGACGCATTGATTATATTCTCTGGTTGTTGTGACGAGTAAGGCTCATAGGCCGGAAGTTAAATATATTGTTGGGAATAGAGATTCCCCATTCAAGCGCAGTTGTGCACCTGCCTTGAATCTTCAGTAACTAAGTACTGAAATAGTAGTTCTTAAAAAGAACTTCAGGTAATAGAATTTACCTCGGAATTTAAAATATACGATAGCTATATAAAGATAGCTGTAATTTTAATCAACGAAATAAAATTGTCGTTGATTTATACGTCATAAACATTAGTTACGCAGTGATAACAGTAAGGACACTGCAAGTTGTATAACGAAGGAACAGTGTTGGTAATTCGTCGTTCTTAGTAGCGGCCACCCGACGAGGTCAATTGGCCTCAGGGATAATTGATAACTTCAGGTTAATAATTAAGATTGTTATTTTAATCGGATAATCGTAAAGAATACAGTGCTAACATAGTTCACTGTACGCAGGTTATCGCGTGAAGGATCCGGATACCTGACCTTTATCAATACTAGATCTCATATAGAGACTTATTCGGAGTCTTAACCATAATGACTGATTACTCTGCCTATATTAACGCGGCGAAGCTGTTGGGCGTCCCCGATGATCAGCTACCCGCTTGGTGCGAAAGGAAACAAAAGGAAGACCAAGAGCTGGCTCGAGAGGAGCGCGCCGCAGAACGAGCCGAGAAGGCCGAGGAACGCGAACGAGAAAGAGAAAAAGAACGACACGAAAGAGAAAAAGAAGAACGAGAAAGAGAAAAAGAAGAACGAGAAAGAGAAAAAGAAGAACGAAAAAGAGCTGAGAACGCGGCTCAAAGAGAGCATGAAATTTTTCTAAAGAAACTAGAATTGCAGGCCATCCAGCCCACCGCGGCTCCGCTAGCATCCGCGAATAATGTTAAAACTAAGCCGAAGCTACCGACCTACAATGATAAGATCGACCACATCGATTCTTACATCCATCGCTTTGAGCTCCACGCTGTAGCCGCCGGTTGGGACCGCACGGAATGGACTTCGTGCCTTGCAAATTTATTGACTGGTCGTGCGCTTGAGGTATTTCATGGCCTCAATATTGAAGATTCTAAAAACTATGATGTCCTTAAAAAGGCTCTTCTCAAAAGATTTCAACATACAGAGGACGGGTTTCACCAACGATTCCGGACGTGTAAACCGGACCCATCCGAAAACTTCTCTACGTACGTTGATCGATTAAAGCACTACCTCGACCGCTGGATTCAGTTAGCCGGCATCGCTGACGGTAGCTTTCAAGGGCTGTACGAGCTAATATTAAAGGACCAAATTTATAACGCGTGTCACCCTGATCTGGTGTCCCACCTTAAAGAGTGGGCACCGAAAACATTAATAGAAACCACGTCGTTGGCGGAGCAGTACGCTTCTGCCCATCCCAATCGTTCGCTGGCGAAACCAAAAACAAGCGAACCCTTTTATGCCGGAGTCAGTGGTGCTCCACCTGCGGGAAGTAGAAATTCCCGTCCTACTAATCGCCAGACACCGTCTCCGAGGGCATACTCCCAACCGCCACCGAATCGATCGCGCGGTTTTCCGCGACGTGCTGGACCACCCACTGGACCACAAGCGCAAAATTGTTCTGGTCCACCGCGTCGGGATAATTGCAAGGGCTTCCAGTATCAAGGCCCACCATGCCCACCTCCTTGGGCATATTTTACTACTCCATATAACGCGCCTCCAATGCCACCCCAACGTAACGTGAATATTATCAGGTGCTATCGGTGCAATAGACCTGGGCATATATCAAAGGATTGTAAAGTAAAATTCGAGGCTGCGAATGCTTGCACTGTCGTAGTTCCGGCTGCACAGAATGTCAGCCCCGTCGAACTCACGTCGCCCATGACGGGCGCCGTCCCGGTGATGTCGGCCCTTCATCATCACGGGTCATTGACATTATATAAAGGTCATGTAAATGCCATACCCGCGTCCGTGTTACGGGATACAGGATGCACCACCATAGGTGTCCGGGAGTCTTTGGTTCGACCGACCCAACTTATTGAACAACAGGCAACATGTATTACTTTTGGGGGCTCCGTCGAGCGTTTCCGACTCGCGGAGGTCTACGTCGCCACGCCATTTATTACCGGTGTCGTAACGGCGTGTGTTTTACCGAAGCCAGATGAGGGACATGGAGACGCAGTTGAGCAGTCCATTGTGAGGGGCCTGATTTAAAGCTCCAGAGCCTAAGCTACTTGGTTTGATATAAACCCACAGCGTTTACATCCAGCGCTCTCACTCCCAGTGAGGGCCGCATGGTGAGAGTCTATACTAATTTGTAATGATGAAAGTGAACCGTTCTACTTACTTTTGAAGACAGTTTCAGAGCTACCGCCAGACAACGCATGGTTGTACAAGCATTCTCCATGGCGTGTCTAGAGGAAATGTCCACATCATAACATGTCTCATTGAATTAATAGAATTTAAACTGTTAAATCTGTCGCCACGTGCGCGGATTCTATTTGCCATATAACTCATATGACCTGCAAGTAGTTAGATTGAATTCGTTAGTCTTTATAAAAGCTGTAGTTCCATTAGTTAGATTCAGTTGCCTTTGAATTGATATATATATTTATAATTATATTTGTTACATTAATTCCTGTAATTAAACTGCTCTACAGTTCTGCTAAAATTGAAAGCAATTGATTTATTTAGTTTCTAGAGTGCAAGTATTTATTTTTGTGTGTTCATCGATTGTGGGAGCGGACCTCGAAAGAGTGTCAGTCGAAATATCCCCATGTAACCCACATCGCGACAAACATCATTCACTTCTATGCTCGCTACCTATCTAATCACAATTCCTATATATGTCTAAGATAGACTGCAATTGTATGGTGCTCAATATACTAATATTGTCTCTGGAGACATAATGCCATCTCAGATATTTAGATTCAAGTTATAGGTCTAAGTCTTGCCCGTCGAAGCGACGTCGGCACAGTTACATGAAATTCAAGGATGGGCTGGTAACTCCCAGCCTCACCCAGACAATTCAAACACAATTTACAATTATGTATCCATACGAAACTAGTAAAACTATCTGCAGCTCTAGATGAGATTATGCTGCATATACGTAGGTGGACTCCTCATTCTCCCATCGGAAATATGCGTGCTCAGTTAAACATCACGCGCTTGGTCCGATATTCAACTTACAATTGTTCTGGCCGATTACAGGCCAGAAACAGTATAGAAAGCGTGGTTCAGTTCAGTTAGACATATGGATCCATGACAAGATCCCCATCAGGTCATGCAGTTAGTTGTACTTAGGCCCATCAAGCCGGGCTCACGCTGACCTCCTCACAGAAAGGCTATTCTGTCTGAAGTGAAGAAAGTAGCACGGACCGCAGGGTCTGCGCTGTATCGCGATTCTTCCGCTAACCTTCATTGGTTAGCCCTTTTACCTATATTATAATTTATTTGCATACTACTGCTTATCACGGGGTCGAGAACTGCTCTGTCATTCCTAGCTATACATTTATTCTATCTCGCCCCACTTTCTTTCCATCTATAAGAAAAAAGTGTTACAAAACAAATTGCCCACGAGAACAGCTCAAGGACAAATTACGCTGGCCATAATCAACAAGATCGTAAAAAAATTAACACACTAACTTCGTGACCTAGCACGGCATTTTTAACTTAACCTGCTCTTGACACCATGTATGTTGACATGTTGCTTCTGTAAAGCGCATAGAGCATTTTTAATGGATATGCGCTATATAAATGCCATCCATTATTATTATTATTTATTATTAATATTAAGGCTTCGTGGAGTCACCAATGTCAGAGAAAATTGTCAAAATCTGACTTAAGCAATTGGTTAATGAGCGTGAGCATTTAATATTGCTACTTTATCCAAATCTTATGTCAATCTGACGACGGTTTCTGTAGGATTGGCAGGAATACCATAGGGGCAGGCTACCTACATCAAACCTACCTCGGCGCGATGTCATAAGCAGTGGATCTAAATAGGAAATACGTCATTTCTATGTGGACATTGACGTCATTCCTACTTCTCGGATTGCCAAAGGGTTTGCCTGCTTGTCATGCACGAATGACATTTGACACCATGTCATTAAACCAAGAATGTCCAAGGTGTCATTTTGAACTTTTTTTTTTCATTATTCGCACTAGTTACCACAACAGCTAACAGTGACACGTACATCTAACTCGCGACATTTGCTCTTGTCTGTCTGTTCTACCTCCAGTTTCTGAAAAACTACCGGTCTTTTAGTATGTAGAAGGACACTTTGACACTTGTTTTAAGATGCGTTGTGGCCTTTATCAAACTGTTTCACAGATCTGATTTATTCAACTCCCTATCAAAATAGTAAAGCCACAAACGTTTAAGGACGAATTTCTCAGTTGTGCAAAATGTGGAGATAGAACAAATAAGAACTAAGGCGGTGATTTCACACCATGCCTTTAAATTAATAATGTCCATTCTGACATTTTTTGTCATTGCACCAGTTACCGAAATAACTTCCAGGGACGTGTAAATCTAACTCTGCATCCGCAGCTTCCCTTTACAGCCATTTAACCCTTGATAGCCGTCGGTAAATAAGCGGTGTCTTCGCGGCATATCACCTAGTTCCCTGTGGTCAAAGACCTGTCAGATTCGCCGACTCAGTTGACTGGCTGATTTGAAATTGGTAAACACCGAGACCGGTGATTGGCTGGTTCTAGATCAACAAGAGGATGAGACAGTGCAGGAAAGTTACTTGACGGACCAATCAAAATTATCAATCGCTCAATGTCAGACGCAAATTGCGCCGTCTCTGAATGAATCATAACTCAGCTCAGTGGCGGACCTACATTTTTGGAACCTTGAAGCTTGAACTGCTATGGGAGCAGCTTAGCCACCAACAACAGTAGGGCAAAATCCAAAAGTCTCTCCATAAAACAACGTTTAATCTGGGCCCTTTCGGGATTAGGAGCCCTGAACCTTAAGCTTCATTAGTTTCATAGTACATCCGCCACTGACACAGCTTATACGCTCCAGTCTGGATATTCTAGACAGTCTGTGTGTTGAATTGAACTAGACTATAAAGAACAACAACAAAATAATTTTATAATCATCGTATCCGCACTGTCTTATTCCTTCGCCACACCGGCTCCTTTTGAAGTCAAAATATGGCAAAAAGAAAAAGTAGTACGTGGCAAAGCCTCGCGTAAGAAATAATATCCAAACGATACAATGAAATGCAAACTAAAAGAGGATCTCATTCAATGGCATGTTTTGTAGTACAGTAACTCTGGTGGAAACGAGATAATAATTATTATCTCCATAAATCTGGCACTGGTTTAAAGACAGGGAAAAACGGAGATTTAAAACTTGAGGTCTTTAAAGGAGCCATCCCTTAAGTTTTTTAGTTCAATTTTGACCTCCTTCTCCCTTTAGTTTGCTTTGTATTGTTTGGGTTTTATTTCTCACGCGGGGTTTTGCAACATACAACCTTTTCTTTTTTGCCCAATTTTGACTTTGCTTATAGCCCTGCTGCGACCCCACAGTTTTTCTGTGGTTTTTATGATATTTCGTGAATTCCTCCCTTGAACGCTCTTCATGCTACCCACGCCCTCAGGTACGAGCTTACACCAGAAAGCCCCTATATTCCAGGGCTTTAAAAGACAGTTCATTCGGAATGTTTGACTGTTTCATCAGAAACGTAGTCTATCTTTAAATTTTTGTAAAATCCTACGATTTACTTTGCTGAAAAATGTAGTAATAAATCCAAACTTACGTCTTCACAGAAGTCACTCCCTTCCCCCTTTCATACACTTTTCATAGGCCAGGGGCAACCCTCTCCCGCCTCCCAATCCCCAGAGCGTACGTCGTACTTTATGGACAACCCCAGGGAATAGTGCCCCCCCCCCCCCCCCAATCTGTCTTCCTTTGCTTACACTCTATTGTGGCCAGAATGCATTTTTGAATTAACGAAACCAAAAAAAAATGCATGATTATTCAGAGGATTCAACATCACACAATACTGTATCCACGGCGATTGCTCTACTTACTCAACTAGTGTAGGAGGTAGTGGAAAGTAGAAATAAAATGTGCTGGGAATGGAGTAATGGGAAGTACGACGTTTTTTTTTGGGTTCAATTAGGGACAGATTTGCGTGTAGAGCCGCATCTAAGCCTGTGGTGAACATCACAGAGGCTGTGTGATTAAGAATCCTTTTGTACGCTTTGTACGCTGATCGTGTGGTGACACTGCTATCTCAAGCGTATCTCTCTGCGCATCGATACTGCATGTACGCATCTGATCTTATCTTGTCGTATCTAGTGGTATATCTAGTTCAACATGACCTGCTGGATGTGGGAGATTTGCTTGGTTGTCATGGTAACTGTCATCGCATCATGACCTATTGCTGTTCAAGTGATAAGTCTTCCTATAGGCCAGTATCATAATTTTTGCCAATAATCCACTCGCATATTAATCATAGAAATAATCATAGTAATAATATTAATAGCAGAGTACATTGTCATGTAATGGCGCCTGTCTCCATTAAGTGGACTCAAAGTGCTTTACAATGAAATATTAACAGTTCTCTGTCTGTCTGTCTGTCTGTCTCTCTATCCTCCTCATCCTCTGTCTGTTTCTCTCTCTCCCTCTCTCTCTCTCTCACTCACCCCCTCTCTCTCGATCTCTCCTTTTCTCTCTCCTTCTTCCTCTGTCCCCTCCCCTCTCTCTTTCTCTCTCTCCCTCTCTCTCTCTCTCTCTCTCTGTCTCTTTCTCTTTCTAGATCATTCGCTCTCTCCTTCATGTACCTATACTTCCATGATCTACACAACACACAAAGCGTAAGGGAGATATCATCCGACAATCACTTGATGTTTTCGATATATCGCTGATTTTAGTTCCGCTCTGAATTTTGAAAACGCATGATAATTAATTGTGTGTAGTCTGTCTACTTTTTGGCTACATTAATATTTGCCTTCTTTGTAAGTTTCTTTATTGGGGGAGGGGGGGGGTATGACAAAATAATTGGGGTCTGACAGAGCGATTGCCGGAAAAAAAATTTGAGAACCAGTTTAATAGGATGATGGTAAGAAACTCCTCAGATGGAGCTAGGCAAGTGACAATCTTCAGAGGGAGAGTGAATTTTTTCACTAGATGTTTCGGCCTTGAATTTCCTGACATCTTCTAGAACCCCCGGCTACACCGAGTTCATGACTCTCGGTGTTCGTTACCCACTTGTTTTTTTCCATCGCCAGGCTTTTCTTTGAGTTTGAAAGATGACTATTATGACTGCTATTATGAGTTAATACCAATTGTGGTCTGCAGCTATTAAGCCGTCGGCCCTCCGGCAATTAGCAATCAATAAAATCAAGGATTGGCCTAGGTGAGATAGATGACGCACTGAGACAAGGCAAATGTTTAGGTTTTTATTTTAGGAGGCTCGAGGCAATTTGGCATTTACACCTCACTTTTTCTTGTTTTATTTTTCTTGTTGTGCTATGAGGAAAAGTTGTATCATCAATATCTATGAAAACATCAAACTTCAATCATCAATTTCTCAAAAGTTCATGGAGGGGAGTTAGAGCTTTGTCATTCTAAAAGGACCTTTTGCGAATTTTTCTGCTTTCACTCTCAGTAGAACAAAAAACAAACTGTTTGGATTTCAAATTGAGATTCGAGTGGCATTTTGTCTGTAGGCCAGTCTAGTGGGGATTGCCTCGTTAGGGTTGGAATAGCTTGGCAGGATTAGGTTAGTCTGCCAAATGTGGTGGTCGGTCATTGGCAGAGGGGCGTGAACAACCGTGGTCGGGGTGGGGAAGGCGGGATTCCTGGGGTCGGGGACGGAGGCTTGGGGCAGGAATATACTGGAAATGACATCAGATGCTGCCCCTACAATACTGAATGGGTGGAGACTCTAATCTGTGACGTGTTTTGTTTTCTTCTCTTAGTGGGTAATAAAGACAAAATGCACATGCGTTATTATCAAGTGAACAAGACTTAGTGTTATCCACAAAAGGCAGTATCTGAGATAAAAATAAAAAATACAGATACACTGACCGCAATAAAGTAATGGCTATCTGAGCAGCTAGATTGTTCCCACAATTATAAAGAAGTAAGAGTACAGAAAGCAAATAATAATAAGATACCCCTATCTATAGGTCTGGCCACTTGAGGCAGGGCAAATAAGATAAGAGATGGGAGATAAGATCTGGTCGAGGCGAATACTGCGGAGGGCAAAAACGGAGATGTCATGTATAATTATATACACTAACGTCTTGTTCTTCCAATTCTTTAACATTTGTTTTTACTTAATTCTGATTAGATAAATTAGCAATACTTGCACTCGTCGTTTGTCACAGCCACATTCTATGGGAAGCGCAGGTGTAGCCAGGTTTTTGGACAAGGGGGTGGGGAAGGAAGGGACGGGGCATCGGAGTGCATGATGGGAGAGAGGAATAATGGATTTATTTTGAAGAATGGGTACGCACTCACGCACAAACACACGCACACACACACACACGACAAGAAAATTCCTATCTCAAAAACAGAGGACTATTTTCATTCGTGTAACTTGTGTCGTGTACAGAGCTTCTGGCTGTGTGTTAACTGCACATATTATAATTACTTGCTAAAATACCGTTCATTGAACGATGGTTTCAATCATAGCAACAGCAAAAATTCCTGATCGTACTTTTCCACTCTACTAGACGAAATAGGTCCTTTTTAAAAAAAAATTCTTTGCTGCTTAAAAAACAAATGTAAATCAAGTCATCAACATCAGTTGCCCTGTCTAGAACAGAGATTGGCGATCATGGCTCTCCACTCGGATCTGTGATCAGCCAACCTCAAGAAGAGTTGTTGTGGCGTTTATTTGTTGTCCGTGAACTAAGTGAACGTTTTTCTCTGTCTACCCCTGCTTTTCCTGCCTTCGATCTTCCCTGTGACTGCTAGATGTTCGAGGCTCCTGAGGCGATAGACGTGTCCTAGAAGTTTCAGTAAATCAAATAGATCATGTCAAGGACTGAATTTTGTCCCGAAATGGATGTGTCCACGCAGCTAATCATCAAAATTTGAGGAAGTATAAAGAGTTTCAGAGCTTTTGGTTGCGTGTAGTCGCGAAGTTTTGGCCGCTTACACGTTCACTTTCTAGCTCCACTATAATATGATTAGATTCAGAATCAACCCGCAGATTGGTCACACGGTGGTCTAGAAACAAAGGTGCTCGCCTCTCATGCCGAAGGTACCGGGTTCAAATCCCGGTTGGTGCAAGCATGTTGGAAGTTTGGGGACTTTTCCCACATTTTCCTGTCCCTGATCCTATGGTAGGTAAGATCGAGCACCTAGTCTTCTCGGATAAGGAGGGCCCGTGTGCACATTGGGCAGTGGGAAATCGTCAAGAGCAGGCCGACCAAGGCCGCTGCCCGGGCAACATTCTAAAAAACTAATCCCTACCACAACAAGAAAAACAAAACAAGGAAAAGTGATGTGTGTAACAGATCCCAGACTGGGAGATGTACTTATTACGACAGGACAACAATCACGAACGAACAAGTATAACACTTAACTGAACAACCAAACAGACTCACACATTTATTATACATAAAAATAAAGAGATACGTGCATTAAATTATTCAATTCAAATACCATACAATGGTCAGCACTCCCGACATTCATTCCTCTACGGGTCCACAACCCGATAATACTTTCTAAAATATGCTCTGGCCTCAGCCTCACATCTATATATATATTACATGCTGGCCTCTCTTATTGGCGCCTGCTCAACCTAATCTCCATATCTCAATCTCCCCTCGAGGTCTTAACAGCACATTAATATTTCAATGGCACATTATATTCTCAATGGCACATTAACATCTTAATAGCACATTAACATTTGAATAGCAATAAGGACAATAACAACGTCCCTGTCTGTGGCCAGACTGCCACGACTCATGTGCTCCCGCTGTCCTGCACGACAGCTTCACTCCGGCGGCCTGTGGGTAGCCTTCTGCCCAACCCCGGCACAAGTCCGCTCACCGCGGGTGGCTTCTCTGCCCAACCCCGGCACCTATAAGAATAACATTACATCTGTAATACACCACACAATTACTATCCACTTCACCACTCAGTACGAACCATCAAGCGTACTCACAATAGTCCACATTTCACTCACCACACATCTTACGGTAACACACCTCCACCGTGTTAAACCGTACTCAGACTCGCTACGAATCCATGATCCTAACTTACATCTATCGCTCATTGCGCACATCTCTATACACAGTAATCAATGACTTTCACAGTCCTCACATATAACTTATTTACATCATGGTCATAGGAGAACATGGTACATCAATCATCGTAATTATCAATCACAGTTCAACCTACCAGTCATCACTGGAAAACACACAATCTCCCGACTGCCTCTGATCTCACGTCTGTCCCCTCCTTAACTTGCAGTGATCTGACTATTCAGATTTTGCCTCTACTACGCCTCAACTTCACTCACCACATGCACGCTTTAACGTTAACTAACATAAGTCAATACAGGTGAGCAGCCTCACTATCCCGTGAGTCAATCCTACACTTCCATGCCCCCGTAATCCTTGAATCCCGCTCACTCCACTCGTGACAATGTGTAAATGCCAAGGGCAGCGAACCTCCTTGAATAAAGACCTAAACATCCGTAGATTTCTAGATTCTGTCCTCATATTTTGTTTCGCTTTAAAAAAACAAATCCACAGACAAAAAAACTTCACTTGAATTCATCTTGCAAGCAAACAAATTCACCCTATTGAAAGTTGATTGGACATCGACAATATAATGCCCCCCCCCCCTCCCCCTTTGTTGGTTTATTTTTTTCAATAAAATGTTGCTTGAGGCCATTCATAATTCCTTGTCGAAGTCTCCCTAAAAGGGTGAAATAATAGACAGAGAGTGTGAATTTAGGCACAGAGAAGGATGGAGCAAAAAAAAAAACAAAAAACAAGAACATGAGAGAATGACTACCCATTCTTCAAAATTAATCCATTATTCCTCTCTTCCATCATGCACCCCGACCCCTCCCCCCTCTTCCCCCCGGCTCCCATTTCCTTCCCACCCCCCTTGTCCAAAAACATAGCTACACGTGCGAATTATCATTCACACACACGCATGTGCGCACACACATCCACACACAGAACTAATGCATGATTACATGCACCCCATCCATCTCCGGGCCGATTAATTCATTCATTCATTCACTCACCGTTTGCTCTGTCCCCGGAATTCCCGTCCGCAGTTCCTATCCCGTTTTCCCAGGAACTTGGACATTCCCCCTCCCCCCTCCCCCACCCCAAAGCCCCGTCTTAAAATTTAAATGAACATTTTGATGATTGATGACGTCATGAGCGGGGCATGTGAAGACTCCCATGCACGGACATGCCTTTGATTAAGACCCTAGCGCGATTTCGTGTCTGCATTAAAGAATTAACACTCTGTTTCATGGACGCGCGCGATCACTTCCGCGCGAATTCAAACTGGATTAGATTGCGTAATTAGTCATGCATTATCTTGTTAACATTTTTAAACGCGTCTTGTTTTCTTTTTTCTTTATTTTCTCTCACTCCTATTGTCTTTTTTTTTTTTTTTTATAATTCGGAAATTTCCTCCTGCCATTTTTGAGTCTGTCGTTTCAATTTGGATGTTTTTAATGTGAGTCATTTTGAGCTTCGTCTTGCAGAGGAGGTTGGAGAATTGGTTGATGGTGAAGATGGAGATGGTAGGGTGTGGTGGTAGAGGATTGTGATAGTAGGAGATTAGGAGCTGTTTTGTGGTAGTTGTTGCTACTGTTGGTATAATGTTGCTCTTGATGTGGTTGTAGTAGTAGTTAGAATTGCGGGCGCCACGGGGTATAGTGGTAGATGATGATGGGAGATGAAGTCATAGTGGAGGTCGGTGTGGTTGCTGGTGTTGGTGTGAAGTTGATCTTGCTGTGGTTGCTGTTGCATTGTAGTGGCGGGTGTAGTTATAGAGGACGATGGCATTAAAAGCTACTAAGTCAGTCACTTAGTCAATCAGTCAGCCAGTCACTGACTGACTGACTGATTGATTGACTGATTGACTAACTGACTGACTGACATGACACACGCAGCCACTCGCCCTCCCCCCCCCCCCCCCCACCCACTCACTCACTCATTATCACTCACTCACTCACTCACAGTCACTCACTCACTCACTCACCAACTCACCCATAAACTCACTCATTCACTCACTCACTCATCACTCACTCATTCACTCCCCCCCTCCCCTCACTCACACAGATAATCTAAATTCATATCAGTCTCTGCCAAAGCTTTGGAGAGACAATCCCTCCGATTTCCACTCTGACCCCTCCTCACTTCCAATTCTGACCTCCCAAACCTCCCCCAGGCCCGAAGTTCATTGAACGGCGCGCGCTTGTTGCGTTTTCTACGCCAAACCATTCCGGCCAATTTGATTACCCGCATCCAAACCGGCAAAATTAACCAATCCTTTGTTTCGTCAAGATGGCCAGAATTCAATCCTCTGCCAGCCAAACTAAGGCCAAATTCAGCCAAATTGATAGTCGACCAAAATTGGACTTTGATTAGAGGGTTACTTGTGTTGGTGGTAATATGGTTAACGAGACATTCCAGTGGTTGTGGCGAGGGATGGCGTTGATGGGGTATGCAACCACCGCTGCACTCTCATGTAATGTTGAAGATTTGCAGGCCTGTCGAGTGAGTGGCAGGAAATTACTTAAGTGTGTGTGTGTGTGTATGTGTATGTATGTGTGAGAGACAAGGAGAGAGAAAGAGAGAGAGAGAATGGAAGAGAGAGGCGAGAGTGAGAGAGAGTGGGGGGACAGAGAGGAAGAGATAGAAAGAAAGACAAAGGAAGAGACAGAAGGAGACACATAGAGAGCGAGAGAGAGAGAGAGAAAGAGACATACAGAGAGAGAGAGAGAGAGAGAAAGAAAGAAAGAAAGAGACAGAGAGAGAGAGACAGAGAAGTAAAGAAAGAGAGAAAGAGAAACAGAGAGAGAGAGAGAGAGAGAGAAAGAGAGAGAAAGAAAGAGAGAGAGAGAGAGAGAAAGATGGGAATGGCGTATTGCAGATGTCTGTTCCACCATTACAGCAGCAACAATACCATCCAGATGGAAAAATCCGAAGTATTGTCTTCAACAGCCCTGATATTGTTTGAATTTTGACCTCCCATCTTCACCAGTCACTACGGCAACAGGCTCTACAACCAAATCACCATCATCATCATCATCGTCATCATCATTTTCATCAACACCGCCGTCATCATCATCATCATCATACAGGAAATACTTCTGTGTCTTCTGAACCGTTCCCCGCAACAGGCCAGTTTCATCATCATTCCAGGAACAAGCTACCCCCCTCTCCCCCCCCCCCAACCCCCAACCAGGGGGAGACAACTAGCGCTCCCCACTCCAGCGATGCAATTTAACGTCCAATATTCCTTATCAACATCCCCGACAGCAGCAGCAGCACCAACAACTGCACCAATAACCTCGATTCATCACCGACATCATCATCATTATCGCCAGCATCACTACACGTCAATTCCAATCTGTCGCCCCTGTGACGCCGGAGATGGGGAAGCAAATCTGCCCATGTTGCTGTCCGTATCTCATCCCAGCGTGTTCTGGATTCTGATTGAGTTGTGGGGCACGTTTTCTAGTTGTGTATCACTTTGAGGCGGTCGAGAGTGAAAACCAGATATCTACTACTTTAGATACGATAACAGTTGGCCCTGTCCTGAAACCACACAAGAAACAAGCGGTACGGGTTCTAACCCAAAGAAAAACCTGGCGAGGAAAACAAAACCAAAAAAATGTGAGTGACGAACACCGAGAGTCAAGAACTCGGTATGGCCGGGGTTTCTAGAAGATGTCAGGAACTCGGTATGGCCGGGGTTTCTAGAAGATGTCAGGAACTCGGTATGGCCGGGGTTTCTAGAAGATGTCAGGAACTCGGTATGGCCGGGGTTTCTAGAAGATGTCAGGAACTCGGTATGGCCGGGGTTCTAGAAGATGTCAGGAACTCGGTATGGCCGGGGTTCTAGAAGATGTCAGGAACTCGGTATGGCCGGGGTTCTAGAAGATGTCAGGAACTCGGTATGGCCGGGGTTCTAGAAGATGTCAGGAACTCGGTATGGCCGGGGTTCTAGAAGATGTCAGGAACTCGGTATGGCCGGGGTTCTAGAAGATGTCAGGAACTCGGTATGGCCGGGGTTCTAGAAGATGTCAGGAACTCGGTGTGGCCGGGGTTCTAGAAGATGTCAGGAACTCGGTATGGCCGGGGTTCTAGAAGATGTCAGGAACTCGGTATGGCCGGGGTTCTAGAAGATGTCAGGAACTCGGTATGGCCGGGGTTTCTAGAAGATGTCAGGAACTCGGTATGGCCGGGGTTCTAGAAGATGTCAGGAACTCGGTATGGCCGGGGTTCTAGAAGATGTCAGGAACTCGGTATGGCCGGGGTTCTAGAAGATGTCAGGAACTCGGTATGGCCGGGGTTCTAGAAGATGTCAGGAACTCGGTATGGCCGGGGTTCTAGAAGATGTCAGGAACTCGGTATGGCCGGGGTTCTAGAAGATGTCAGGAACTCGGTATGGCCGGGGTTCTAGAAGATGTCAGGAACTCGGTATGGCCGGGGTTCTAGAAGATGTCAGGAACTCGGTGTGGCCGGGGTTCTAGAAGATGTCAGGAACTCGGTATGGCCGGGGTTCTAGAAGATGTCAGGAACTCGGTGTGGCCGGGGTTCTAGAAGATGTCAGGAACTCGGTATGGCCGGGGTTCTAGAAGATGTCAGGAACTCGGTATGGCCGGGGTTCTAGAAGATGTCAGGAACTCGGTATGGCCGGGGTTCTAGAAGATGTCAGGAACTCGGTATGGCCGGGGTTCTAGAAGATGTCAGGAACTCGGTGTGGCCGGGGTTCTAGAAGATGTCAGGAACTCGGTGTGGCCGGGGTTCTAGAAGATGTCAGGAACTCGGTATGGCCGGGGTTCTAGAAGATGTCAGGAACTCGGTATGGCCGGGGTTCTAGAAGATGTCAGGAACTCGGTGTGGCCGGGGTTCTAGAAGATGTCAGGAACTCGGTATGGCCGGGGGTTCTAGAAGATGTCAGGAACTCGGTGTGGCCGGGGTTCTAGAAGATGTCAGGAACTCGGTGTGGCCGGGGTTCTAGAAGATGTCAGGAACTCGGTGTGGCCGGGGTTCTAGAAGATGTCAGGAACTCGGTATGGCCGGGGTTCTAGAAGATGTCAGGAACTCGGTATGGCCGGGGTTCTAGAAGATGTCAGGAACTCGGTGTGGCCGGGGTTCTAGAAGATGTCAGGAACTCGGTGTGGCCGGGGTTCTAGAAGATGTCAGGAACTCGGTGTGGCCGGGGTTCTAGAAGATGTCAGGAACTCGGTATGGCCGGGGTTCTAGAAGATGTCAGGAACTCGGTATGGCCGGGGTTCTAGAAGATGTCAGGAACTCGGTGTGGCCGGGGTTCTAGAAGATGTCAGGAACTCGGTGTGGCCGGGGTTCTAGAAGATGTCAGGAACTCGGTATGGCCGGGGTTCTAGAAGATGTCAGGAACTCGGTATGGCCGGGGTTCTAGAAGATGTCAGGAACTCGGTGTGGCCGGGGTTCTAGAAGATGTCATGAACTCGGTATGGCCGGGGGTTCTAGAAGATGTCAGGAACTCGGTGTGGCCGGGGTTCTAGAAGATGTCATGAACTCGGTATGGCCGGGGGTTCTAGAAGATGTCAGGAACTCGGTGTGGCCGGGGGTTCTAGAAGATGTCATGAACTCGGTATGGCCGGGGGTTCTAGAAGATGTCAGGAACTCGGTGTGGCCGGGGTTCTAGAAGATGTCATGAACTCGGTATGGCCGGGGGTTCTAGAAGATGTCAGGAACTCGGTGTGGCCGGGGGTTCTAGAAGATGTCAGGAACTCGGTGTGGCCGGGGTTCTAGAAGATGTCATGAACTCGGTATGGCCGGGGGTTCTAGAAGATGTCAGGAACTCGGTGTGGCCGGGGGTTCTAGAAGATGTCAGGAACTCGGTGTGGCCGGGGGTTCTAGAAGATGTCAGGAACTCGGTGTGGCCGGGGGTTCTAGAAGATGTCAGGAACTCGGTGTGGCCGGGGGTTCTAGAAGATGTCAGGAACTCGGTGTGGCCGGGGGTTCTAGAAGATGTCATGAACTCGGTATGGCCGGGGTTCTAGAAGATGTCAGGAACTCGGTGTGGCCGGGGTTCTAGAAGATGTCAGGAACTCGGTGTGGCCGGGGGTTCTAGAAGATGTCAGGAACTCGGTGTGGCCGGGGGTTCTAGAAGATGTCAGGAACTCGGTGTGGCCGGGGGTTCTAGAAGATGTCAGGAACTCGGTGTGGCCGGGGATTCTAGAAGATGTCAGGAACTCGGTGTGGCCGGGGGTTCTAGAAGATGTCAGGAACTCGGTGTGGCCGGGGGTTCTAGAAGATGTCAGGAACTCGGTGTGGCCGGGGGTTCTAGAAGATGTCAGGAACTCGGTGTGGCCGGGGTTCTAGAAGATGTCAGGAAGTTAAAGGCCGAGAGTCAGGAACTCGGTGTGGCCGGGGTTCTAGAAGATGTCAGGAAGTTAAAGGCCGAGAGTCAGGAACTCGGTGTGGCCGGGGTTCTAGAAGATGTCAGGAAGTTAAAGGCCGAGAGTCAGGAACTCGGTGTGGCCGGGGTTCTAGAAGATGTCAGGAAGTTAAAGGCCGAGAGTCAGGAACTCGGTGTGGCCGGGGTTCTAGAAGATGTCAGGAAGTTAAAGGCCGAGAGTCAGGAACTCGGTGTGGCCGGGGTTCTAGAAGATGTCAGGAAGTTAAAGGCCGAGAGTCAGGAACTCGGTGTGGCCGGGGTTCTAGAAGATGTCAGGAAGTTAAAGGCCGAAACATCTAATGAAAGAATCCACTCTTCCTCTGTGTCACAAATCCCAGATTGGGAGATGTAATAAGTTATGACAGGACAACAATCACGAACGACAAGTATAACACTTAACAGAACAACCCATCAGACTCACACATTTATTAAACATAATTATACAGATAATAGCGCAATTACATACATTATATTATTGAATTTACTCCCGTACAACGGCCTTATTCCCACATGCACTCTTCCTCGGATCCGCAACCCGGTAATTACTTCCTAAAGACACTTCGGCCTCAGCCTCTCCCCTCAGGGTCTTAATAGCACATTAATAATTCACTGGCACCGCAGTCTCTCAATATCACCTCCCTATTGCCATACCACCTTAGCATTCCACTAGCACCTCAGCAGGGCAATAGCACATTATCATTTCAATAGCCCATCAACATGGCAATAGTACATTATCATTTCAATAGCCCATCAACATGGCAATAGTACATTATCATTTCAATAGCCCATCAACATGGCAATAGTACATTATCATTTCAATAGCCCATCAACATGGCAATAGTACATTATCATTTCAATTAGCACATTCACGCTCATATCTACGTCCCTGTCCGTGGCCTGACTGCCACGACTTTATGTGACTCTACTGTCCTGCACCGACAGCCTCACTCTTGGCCTATGTGTGGCCTCCGGCCCTATGCTGGCCTATCCCCTGTGCTCACCGAGGTGGCTCTTTGGCCCGTCCCCGACACCTACAAGAATAACATTACATTGGTATAATACCATACCACTTCTATTTACTCCACCTCTCCTTACAACTCATGACGCGTACACACAATAGTTCACCTTTCACTCACCAAACATCTTACGGTAACACACCTCCACCGTAGTACACAATACTCACTCGTGCTACAAATCCATGAACTCAACTTTCATCTATCGCTCATGGCGCACATTGCTATATCCAATATCAAGGACTTCCACATTCCTCACATATACTTATTTACATCATGGTAATAGACGAATATAATACATCAATCATAATTATCAATCATCGTTTCACCTACCAGTCATCACTGGAAAAAACTCTCACTAGTCTTCCGACTGCTCCCCTTATGTTCGCCCACTGGGCTTTCTCTTGCGTCCGCTCTTTAGGACGTTCTAACTTGCAGTGATAGTAATACAGCGCTCTCGCCTCCTTCAGACCCCCACCACTCATAACATGCACGCTTTTCTTACTTGTCTACGTGCGTTAATTTTACTCTCCTCCTTTCCCCCCGTAATTATTAACTATCGCTCACTCCACTCGTGACACTCTGAAGATCGTTATCTGCCTCTCTCCACTTGAGGAGTTTCTTGCCACTATTCTCAATGTTCATACATAGCCTATGTGTAGCCACCCGACAAAATAAGGCACATTTCGGCACTATCTGATTCGAGAAAACCGTTAAATGGCGTCATAGGGTCAATTTCATCGACATTGCGTTTTCACTATTTTTGAAAAGTTTAACCTCTTTACTGTTCCTTTTCCAAATGACAATCTTGTTTGAGAAATGCCTCACAACTGACTTTGAATCGAGCCACCATCAATAATTTTGACTAAAAGCTGAAACTTGAAAAGCGTTTCTCTCAAAACTGTGGTTGTGCCACTTCCCGTCTTTGAAAACCCATATCTCCTCTGCTAATTAAATTACAGCATTTTTTTTTTCACCAAATGAAAGGACTTTGAATAACCTATTGGGTGATACCAATATCTCCAAACCATTAAAATGCACTAAATGCTTCATTTTGTCGGGCGGCTAAACATATATATCTAACTAGCTGAGGTCCCCGACCCTGCCCGGGATAAATCGGTTTGAAGATTGGTTTCAGTTCTGGGTGGTTATTATGGACCTGCTTCATCGGGCCTGTTCCTATTTGATTATTTTATTTTTGTTTGTTTGTTTTTAAATAAGTCTTACCGCTCTGCCTTTGTGAGTTGGCACCCTGCGCATCCCGTACAACAGCATGATTTGCGCACGGTGAACACATCGCAGGAAGTGATAACGGAACCTTAAAATGGCGTGGATATCATGTACAGTATGAGTATTAAGCCATTCGTTTTCTTTTTAACTGTCCATTATAAATAAAGTGTCTTATTTGATGTTTATTCAACTGTTCTATGACAATGTGAGACAGTGTGAAGCATTAACTGTCTCTGTCAGACATCTTAGGCTGTAAATCCACGTTACCTTTTGTACAGATAGAGAGAAAGGGAGAGAGAGAGCGAGATAGTGTGTGTGTATGTATGTTGTGTGGGGGAGAGAGAAAGAGAGAAAAGGAAAGAAAGAAAAGAGAGAGAGAGAGAGAAAGAGAGAGATAGAAGGACAGAGGGAGAGAAAGAGAGAGACAGAGAAAAAGAGACAGAATGCCTCTGTGTGTGTGTGTGTGTGTGAAAAGGAGAGACAAAGAGAGGAAGAGAGACAGCGAGAGAGAGAGAGAGAGAGACAACAGACAGACAGACAGACAGACATAGAAACAGAGACAAAGGTTGCGGTGAAAATTCAAAACATAAAAGTGAACTTTCTCCAGAGGTAGACAATAAGAGGTAATTTCTCCCCTAGAAGGAAGAGAGATAATAATTATGTTGCGTAGAAGTAGAAAAAGAGGGAAGGGGAGAGAACTGATGCCTCCATGACCTGGTGATCAATGTCTCCTCATGCATATCTCTTTACTTTCTCTGTACAGTTCATCAATATTATTGTAGCCCCGGGGGGGGGGTGGGGGGGGGGAGGCTGCTGCATATTGAAAGGGTAGTGGGGGGGGGGGGGGAGTTGGGGAGGATGTGGGGTGTGGCTGAACACATTTAGCACTATCACAGTGGTGTATATGTGTGTGTATGTGTGTGTGTGTGTGTATGTGGTTGGTAGCACACTGAAGGTTGTTTTTGGGAGGTAGAGGGGTGAAGATGAAGCTGTTACACTGAACTCTCTCAATGTGTGTCTGTGTGTATAGGTGTATGTGTGTGTCTGTGTATATAGGTGTATGTGTGTGTCTGTGTGTATATAGATGTATGTGTGTGTCGGTGCGTATATAGATGTATGTGTGTGTCTGTGTGTATATAGGTGTATGTGTGGGTATATATAGGTGTATGTGTGTGTCTGTGTGTATATAGGTGTAGTGTGTCTGTGTGTATATAGGTGTATGATGTGTGTATATAGGTGTATGTGTGTGTCTGTGTGTATAATAGGTGTATGTGTGTGTCTGTGTGTATATAGGTGTATGTGTGTGTATATAGGTGTATGTGTGTGTCTGTGTGTATATAGGTGTGTGTGTGTGTATATATAGGTGTATGTGTGTGCCTGCGTGTGTATAGGTGTATGTATGTGTGTGTGTGTGTGTGTACGTGGTTGTAGCCATTTCGTTAAACCTCCTTTGGCTACTTTGTGCTTATTTATCATTATCTTTACACCGCTGTAATCTCTCGCTCTCTCTTCCTTTCCTTCTCTCTCTCTCTCTCTCTCTCTCTCTCTCTCTCTCTCTCTCTCCCTCCCTCTTTCTTTGTCTGTCTGTCTGCCTCTCTCTCTCTCGCTCTTTTTGTTTGTTTAATGTCTGTCTCGCTCTCTCCCCCCCACTTTCTCCGCCTGCCCATCTGCCTGTCTGTCTATTTGTCTGACTGTCTGTCTGTCTCTCTCTCTTTCTCTCTCTAACTCTTTCTTTGTCTTCTGATGTCTCTTTCGCTCTTTGTCTGTTTGTTTCGCCCTCTCTCTGTCTCTGTCTCTCTGTCTCTCTCTCTCTCTCACATACACACACACACACGCACACACACACAACACACACACACACACAATACACACATACAGCCCCTCTCTCTCTCCCATGTGGATACAAAATTATTATACACACGCACTTTCATGCTGTATAAAACATACGCGGCTTAAGGGAGACATTATCAATTAGGCAGTAGATTATTTCTGACACAAAACTAATTTTAGCTCTGTTTTGAAATTCTGGAAAGAAGAAATATCTCTCCATCTTTCAGGAAAAATTTGGCCAATACCGTTTTTCTCCATAGCACGTCCGAATACGTTCCCGATACACGAACCAATATTTTGTTGCCGCGCGAAAAGTAAACGATTGGAGGTGTAATCATCCCGTAAGCTTACCTCATTGTAATCTTCCTCCCTTTTTCTCTATTTCTTCCTTCCTTTATTTCTACCCTTCTCTCTTTTTCGTCGTTACTGTGAAGAAACTTCTATTTGATTTTGAGCGCTGCATCAATTCAGCGGGCCGTGCAATACAAGAACGTGAAAGCGCATGCGCTTGTTTGTTTATAAGATGGCCAGCGGCGGGCAATCGTAATCGGTGGGCTATGTAGCAATTGCTATTTGTACAGCGGCTCCACCGCGTTCTCGTGACCCGTGTGTGACATAGCCACAGTTTGTCAGCTTGGTGCTGAAAATGATCCCGTGGGGTCATTCCATGGTACCTAATGGGACAGGGCAGACAATACTCTTGAATGCGAGCACGAAATACTACATTAAGTGCTCACCTAGTCAGTGTTTGTTGAATATTTGACGGGGCGAAACGATTAAGCCAAACGCGTTAATTGGGACAGACTCGTAATCAATTTTCAGTTTACAGTTTGTTTAAATAACTGACGGGACGGAATTTGTCAGTGTATAGTCTGGTTCATATCAATGTTGTTAGGGGCACGTAGACTAATTACAAAGCCAAATAGAGAAAATACTGAGCTATGTTCACTGTTAAGCAATAGTCTATAATGTAAAATGCCATGACCCCCTAACAACAGCCAATTTGCAATGGACGATCCTAAAAATGGCTGTACAGTCAAATTGCCATAGTCTACATCCGGATGTACAAAAAGAGGCTCTCCTCAGTACACCGATTCTCATCATGTTAATATACATTGTCATCATCATCATCAGTTGCCCTGTCTGGAACAGACATTGGCGATCATGGCTCTCCACTCGGATCTGTCATCAGCCAAGCTCATGAAGGAGTTGTTGTTGTGGCGTTTGTTT
>OZ007581.1:26496042-26518542 GCA_963931925.1 Onchidella celtica | reverse complement strand
ATTCTGTCCAATCTCCACTGATAGAATATTGAATACTCCGACAATCATGTAACCTTATTTATCAATGATCGATGAAGATGCCATAGGGCCTGTGCTCGCTGCAGCATGGGAGATAATTTTGTTTCAAACCTAAATGCTGATTATCTTTCCTTGATGGGTTATTCATGATCTCCCTGTCCCGAGGTCAAAGATCATTTTCATCGTATGGCCTGAAGACATGGAATTCCCTGCCTCAAAACTTAAATGATGTACAAAATATTGAAAAATTTCAAGAAAAATCTTACAATACACCTTTTCAATTGACAGAGTGGTCCCTGATCGTTGTCACATGTATCTTACTATAACTGAGCTAGAGGGTGAGCATGTAAGCAGCTAAAATTCCGCGACTACGCCATCAAAAATTATAAAACTTGGTGTACGGCATCAATTTTTAACGAAGAGTTACGTGGACACATTCATTTTGAACAAAAATCAGCCTTTACTATTATTTATATTAAATTTTTTTGAGTCGCAAAAACAGAGACGCATTTTCATCGGATAGAACCGAAAAATGTGACCAGTAATTACTTCCTTGACTTCTCTGTTCACATTGGTGGTCGAAAATCAACGTAATCACATCTGTGTATTTCTGCGTAAGTTCTTTTAGTCATTGCGTCGAATCCAAAATGTTGCTTTTAATGTGGCCTAGATCTAGATATATTGTTGGGCTTCCTACAAAGAATCTGCAAGATTTATCTTGCGCGGGTCGGCTAGTATGAGATAGTACCCAAACGATCCAATGTTTGACTTTGCTTTAAGCCTCACTAACTGACTGACTACCCAAACAGTCTCACTCACTCCATTCCAATCAATTTCAATATGCCAATCAGCATAAACCCCCCCCCCCTTCCCCCCAGCCTTCCCACCCATACTCTTCAACCCCTCCCCCCCCCCCATACACACACACAAACACACACACATAATCACCACCCCTTTGAAAAACCTCCACACCGCGCCCGACTCACCTACCAGACTCGCACCTATGAAACTTGTACATGTAGATCTCTCCCATCTCTGCTCAAGTAGCTCCATTCCCGTATGTTCTTGTGTTTGTGTCTTGAATGTTGAGTAACAGAATGACTGTAAAACACTTCAAGTTTGTATTACAGGGTGAAACCCTTGACAAATGTTTCTTATCATTGTTAATAATAAAATCAGTATTACTACTGGCAGCCCTGTAACAGTTGTTTACATGTGTCCCTCTAAATGTGAAAAGAGAGAAACAAAAAAAAATTTAAAAATCCCAAACTGGGTAAGTCAACTTTTGCATCAGTTACAGCCTCTTTTAGATAGTCTTTTTAAATTAGTGTAAACTTCTGTGTAGGAGTTCATATAATAATTAGGCGGCGAGTCACCAGTTTGGCGACAACCCCAGCCTTTGGTCTGGTTCACCCCTAACTTAGTGAGTTTGTAGATTGAAGAGCGCCTCTTTCCTCGTCTGTCCAGGCAAGTGGCGGTCGTCGCTTCTGGTAAGGTCTCCCTCTGTCCCATCACTCTGTTACATTCTGTCTATCGTCCTACTTTTTGCCTAGGCCAATTTGACCGTTATCACGTCGATGTGCGTTTTCTAAACTCAAACTCAAACCCGGAGCCTTTTGTCCAAGGCAGTTTACTCCCAGGAGTCAGGGCTAAGAGAAAGATACAGAAGATCCTTTTTGTCCTCATCAAGACAATTTAGCTAGAGATGTATGTTATATTTCACTGAGGTCCCTTGCCGTGTCACTTCCTGTATGCCTGTCATTGAGTTTATTGAGTTGTGATTTGTGTTTATGTAATGATGTGTAATAAGTGTGTACCACGTATGTGCCCTTAAACGCTCAGCGGAAGAGAATTTCTCTCACGGGATGTAATACCGTCGCCGTCCAGGAACAATGTTGTATGTCAAAAATCGGAAAAAATGAAAATTTGATATGTTATAGATATGATGATATGTTTCCCCGCAGATCGAATGGGATAGGTTTCAGGTCGATTGGATTACAAGTTTTATAAATATTAAATATTTAGTTATATTAAGTTATGTTTTGGCAACAAAAAAAATGTTGTCGTTGCTGCTGTTGTTGCTATTGTTGCTGTTGTTGTTAGAGGAAGAGAAGGGCAGTTGGAAACTCTGCCTAAGAATGTTCAGAGGCATGGAATGGAACAGGTTAGACCCAGCAATAATGATGTATTTACTGGTCCTAGAAAGAGTATATTCACTGCACCACAATTTGTTCATTATGTTTTCAAGACGTATCGCCAAATTTCCCGAAAATCATCATTTTTGCAAAAGTACGGGGGACGGAGGGGGGGGGGGGACTTTAACTCTCAAATATTAATGGTAATTCTTATCTTATCCCATCTTATCAGTGGCAAGCGGATGGCATAACACCGGCCCAGTCCTAACACCCTAAATACATGATAACGTGCAATTGGTTATTTGAAATCAAGTTTATACATGTAAAATTCTTAATTTTCTTTTTATGGCCTGCAATCTATTTACGTGGCCCCCAGGGGGTTAAACTGGTTATTAACATTGTGCTCTATTGATGTTTCTACATAACATTGGGCGGGGAGTATTCCATGCTCACCATTGGAACTATGTTAAAGAACATGCCATGCTCACCCCTAGAGGGATTTTCTAACTGCATTAATGTTTGATGAATTCATCCACTTAGTAACTGCATTTACTCTCTGTCTATTCCATATCGTTAATTTTTATTTCAGTTGTTGTCCTGTCTCTCTAGCTTCCACTTCATCTCTTTTCTCGTGCGGTCCTCTCTCTCTCTCTTCATCTCTCCCTAATACTTTCTCTCTCTCTATCCTCCTATTTGTTTTTATCTCTCCCTCCCTTTCTCTTCCTTTCCCTTCTCTCTTCCTTTCTCTCTCTGTCACTGTCTCTCTATCCCCCTACCTCCTGTCTCTCTCTCCACCATCTTTCCCCCCTCCCTGTCTTTCTTTCTCTGTCTTTCTCCTTTTCTCCTTCTGTCTCTCCCTCTCTTTCATTCTGTTTATTTTCTTATGCAACCCTCTCTTTTTCACCATTTACTGCGTGCATTATACTTGACGTGTCATTGACTTTCTATCCTTCCAGCAGTCTGACTGACTGTCTGACCGAATCATTCACTGACTCACTGACTCACTCACCCACTCACTCACCCACTCGCTCACTCACTCACTCACTCACTCACTCACACACTCATTCATTCACGTATTCACTCATTCACTAACTCACTTACTCACTTATTTACTCACTCACTCATTCACTCATTCACTCACTCACTCACTCACTCACTCACTCACTCACTCACTCACCCACTCACTCACTCACTCACTCACTCACTCACTCACTCACGCCTTCCTTCTCTCTCTTCCTCACTCACTTACTTACTCATGCACTCACTCAACCACCCATCAACTCTCTCCTTCACTCACTCACTCACTTACTCATACTCCATCATTTTCAATATGTCAGTCACCTACCCCCCCCTCCACCCCTCTCCCACACATATATATACACACATACACATAATCACCACCCTTGGAAAACCCCACCCTCAACCCTACTCACCAACAAGGATCTCACATATGAAACTTGTAGAGCTCTCCACCTCAGCTCAAGTAGCTCACTGTATGATCTTCCAAACCAGCCTATCTATATAAGGAAACCGCTCTGCACACTTGAACAGCTTAGCAACTCCCAATAATTAAAACTTAGCCGGGTGTCAGAAAGATACTTTCAGCTGCCCCGTAAGTTGAGTACCTCAAATCCCTGCCAATACTTGACAAATGTAATTAAACTCGAGAGTTTAAAAGCGCCGACATAGGGTCTGCTTATACTCTCAAAACCCCTGGAGCCGAGGGCAAACTTAACATATGCCGTTCTTAAACTCTGTACTTACACGGACATGCACTGACGCGCACAGGCACTTGTGTGTAATTTGAAAAACACATGACGACGGTCTTCCATACTTTTATTATTTTTTTTCTAATATTAATATTTTTGCCCCTCGACGGCCGAGGGCGCTGTGATCTATTTCTTCTGTTTTTCATGAAATCAGACGACTGATTGGGCGATTGACTTTGATCGAGTTTGGAGTTTGGGTTTGGGCTTTATGGCGGCTCAGCACGATAACGGCCACTTTTTGCCTTTTCACCGTCTATTACGCACTCTATTCATGTTTGGCATGCCCAACTTTTAGATTTCACGAACTGACTTAAAATAGTTCAGTATTAATTTTATGTAATGGTAAAATTCTCAAAAGTTATTATATCTAACCGATAGAATAGAATATTGCATAACATAATGAATTTGTGGTACTGTTTTTCATTGGATAGATGTACAGGAATATTTTGAAAAGCATAAAATTAAATAAATAAAAATGCAAAAAAAAAACCAGGGTGGGGTGGATGTTAAGATTCAACTCTAGAGGCTGCCACCGCAGGCTTGCTAAGATAGTAAGTTAACAACCCATTGGTGTAGGAACTTCAAAGACACAATTCCATCATAATATTTAATTGAGTTATTAATCCCAAAAATGCCATCTAGAAAGCTGCATTCCATACATTTCAAACTAATCTGGCAACCGTAATGTTCGTTAAAGAAATATGGGGACTATTCATTTTCTTAGTGTGGTCCAAATATATGGAATCCTGTCCTTATAAGACATTTCGTTATTAGAGAAATTCATATTACTGCAATAACCAGTCCTGCACCGGATCTATTGCGTGAAAGTATATTTATGAGAGAGAGAGAGAAAGTGAGAGAGGGAGAGAGAGGAGAGAATGTGTGGGTGAGAGAGAGGGAGAGAGAGAGATAGAGGGAGAAAGAGAGAGGGGGAGAGAGGGAGACGGAGGGAGAAAGAGAGAGTGAGGGAGAGAAAAGGAGAGAGAGAAAGAGAGGGAGACAGAGAGAGAGAGGGAGAGAGACAAAGGAGAGAGAAGAGAGAGGAAAAGGAGAGAGACGGAGTGATAGAAAGAGAGAAAGAGAGAGGAGGAGAGAGAGAAAAAGAGGGAAGAGAGGGAGAGAGAGAAAGAGACAGAAAGAGAGAGGGATAGACAGAGAGGGAAAGAGAGAGAAAAAGAAAGAGAGAGAGAGAGAGAGAGAAAGAGAGAGAGTTACTATTTCACCCCAAAGCGATCTACCTTTTGGAGACACGCCCTATTTAAATTTACTTCATTATTATCATTGTTGTCATTACTATTATAATTATTATTATTAATACATGATCTGACAAGATCTTGCCTTACCCAAACCTTCAATCCTGGGTTTTTATTTTTTCTTCTTCTTTTCCGCATTGCATAGGTATCAATATTAAGATTTTGGACGGCGGTATGTAGCTTTGTTCGAAAATGGACGGCCAGATCCCATCTACTTTAGGAGATTTCAAGTGTGTGATAGTATCGTGCGCAGGCATTTGTAATGTGACGTGTTTCATTCTTGTTTCAAATTGTTTAATTGTTGGTCAGAATTGTTTGCACAATGTAGATAGATTTATTTACATACACACCCTCTCTGTCTGCCCGCCTGTCTGTCTCTCTGTCTGTCTATCTATCTGTCTGCCTGTCTGTCTGTCTCCTATCTATCTATCTATCTATCTATCTATCTATCTATCTATCTATCTATCTATCTGTCTGTCTGTCTGTCTGTCTGTCTGTCTATCTGTCTGTCTATCTATCTATCTATCTATCTATCTATCTATCTATCTATCTATCTATCTATCTATCTATCTATCTATCTATCTGCCTGTCTGTCTGGCTGTGTCTTTCTATCTATCTATCTATCTATCTATCTATCTATCTATCTATCTATCTATCTAGCTGTCTGTCTGTCTGTCTGTCTGCCGGTCTGTCTGTCTGACTGACTCTATCTATCTATCTATCTATCTATCTATCTATCTATCTATCTATCTATCTATCTATCTATCTACCTATCTATCCATTACTCCTTTTGTCACTATACCTGTCTCTCCACCCCACCTATGAAGAAAGACAGTACAGCATTCAACATTCCACACTCAGGTACATTCCACATCTTCATAAAACCAGACAATTACTTGCAATATTATCGACTGTCTGTCACAATTTTGACAGGTCACCTGTCAATGAAATGAACAGCTCGACAAAATAATCTAGACGGAAATGTCTGTAGCTGACAGTTACCGTGTTGTAGACATACTGCAATATTCCTGGAGACATGTTCACCGGTCAACTGTCGCTTAAAGGAGAGTTGGACTATAATATGGTACCTAGACATTAAAGAACTGTACTGTAAAAAAATATATTTTTGGAAAACTCTACATAGAGCGATGTGATGATGACACAAATAGCGAAATTGCCATTTTTTCTTCTCATAACATTTGACACTTCTTTTCCTTCTCCACCTTTTAAACTATTAGTAGGTTTTATGATTGCTGTCTGAAACTATTTGATGCACTTTGCTGGGACTATTTTAAGTTTCTGTATTTTATGACACTTTAAGTTTTAATCGGTAACCAATAAAATCAGAAGTATTCGCACGTCTTGCCACTTAAAATAAGAAAACAGTGAGTGTATTTATCAATTTTTTTCCTTATCCATCCATCAATCCATCCATCAATTAATCCATCCAACTGTCCAACCATCCATCCATGAATCCGTCCATCCATCCAGTTATCCATGCATCCGTCCTTGAATCCATCCATCCAACCATCCATCCATCCACCCATCCATTCCATCCAACCGTCCATCCATTCATCCAACCGTCCACCCGTTCGACTACTTGTCCACCTGTGTATCCATAATAATAGCTGTCTATTTTATTGCACTTTTATTCATTATCAATAACCCAATAAATTAGAAGTACTTCCACGTCGTGTCACTTTGGAGAAAAAAGAAAAAAGAAAAAAAAAAGTTGACAGGTTTTTCCAAGTTTTTCTGTTTATCCATCCATCCATCCATCCATCCATCCATCCATCCATCCATCCATCCATGCGTGCATCCATGCATCCATCCATCAGCCCGCTCTACTACTTATTTATCTAGCTATCAAATCGCGCCATTTCGTTTTCTTTCCAATGTCCTCTCTCCACACGACCTCTCAGCTGTTCTACAGTGCAAGGGCAGCAACTGAATTTTTAATATCAGGAAAATTCTTGAAGGTTTTCAAGACATTGTCATGATTGTACGGATCCTTTTGTATGTAAGTTATTGGATAGTCATTATCTTTTCAACTTAACCAGGAATTTTTAATGGTGATCTTAACGGCGATAAAGATAGATGGTTAGATAGATAGATAGATAGACAGGTAGGTGGGTAGATAGATAGATAGATAGATAGATAGATAGATAGATAGATAGATAGATAGATAGATAGGTAGGTAGACGGGTAGATAGATAGATAGACAGACAGACAGACAGACAGATAGATAGATAGATAGATAGATAGATAGATAAATAGATGGATAGAAAGATAGATAGATAGATAGATAGACAGACAGACAGACAGACAGATATATAGACAGATAGGTAGATAGACAGGCAGACAAACAGACAGAAAGACAAGAGACGGATCTATAGACAACAGACTGACAGACAGATTAGGTGATAGTAGTAAATGCCTATGGTTCCCAAGAGTGGTGGTATAACAATGGCCATCTCCTTGATGATTCATAATTATCATTTTGATAATGATGCAGATAGCTATAAAATAGTCAGAGCAAGAACTATTATCAGTTTTTACTGTACTTTTCTAAAAAGACAAATGTCGTTATTTTACCATGTCGTAATGGAGAGCATAATATTGGATGAAAAATAAATATTTATCTGTTCTGAAGAAGAAGAAACTAGCATAAAAAAAAAAAGAACTTACAGAGTTTGAGTGTCTTTCTCGGCTGTCAGAAAAGAAGCCTAAACATATAAAACTGTATTAGATGAGGTGTGTCCAATTTCAGCTTATACTTTGTCACTAATTTGCAAAATTAATGACAATTTTGAGTAGGTTGTAAGACTCACCACAATCCCTTCTCATAGGTGACATCTCAATACTGGTTCTTAGATAACTTGATGAGGTAGAATGTAAGTGGCTCACACCTGTAGAACTTAGCTTTTTTAAGGCCTAGATAAGGTATCTTGCATTACCCCACCCTTCTGCGTCTATGTGTCTGTCTGTCTACCTGTCTGTCTGTCTGTCTCTCTGTCTCTTTTCTCTCTGTCCTCTCTTTCCCTGTCTCTCTCTGTCTGTCCGACTATCTCTCTCTCTTTCTCACCCCTTCTCTTTCCCTCTCCCCCTCTTTCATCCCCACTCTCTCTCTCTCTCTGTCTCCCTCTCGCTCTCTCTCTTTTTCTCTCCTTCCCTGAGTCTCTCTTTCTCTTTCTCTCTTCCATCTTGTTTTGTCTCTCTGTCTGTCCGTCTGACTTTGCCTCTCCCTCTCTCTCTGTCTCCTCTCTTTCCTTGTCTCTCTGTCTGTCCTCCTCTCTCTTTCTCCCCCTCTCTCTCTTTCTCCCTCTCTTTCTCTCTCTCTCTCTCTCTCTCTCTCTCTCTCTCTGTTCCTCTTTGCCATTCTTTCTGTACACTTTCTTTCATGCCACACACCCTCTCACTCCGACCATAATTTTGTTATTGAATTATTTTCAAATGTTCAACATGCCATGTTTCATCACTGAATCTCCCAACTGGACACTATCGTAACACCCAAGCCATCATAAGTCATGCTCAAGCATGATACCTTACAAAGCTGATAGTACCTCAACAGCGGTCATTTCCCGTCTATTGTACCTTATCTCTTGAGCAAGACATGAAAACCTTTCAATATCCAATTTGACTCCGCTCGTAAATTCCGACTTGAGTCAGACCCTCGTTCGCTTACTCGCGAGACGGCGACTGGGTTTTCAAAGTGTAGAATTATGGGAACAATGCCCTAAATCCTGATTACGTACTTGAGAATTAAGGCATCGGTCTAGCTTAGCTTGCTTATACCACAGACGCCGACGCGCTTTTCATGCTTTGGAATTCCAGGAACAATGAGCTAAATCTTCATTACGCATTAGCCAATTCATCGCTGTGCCTGTGAAATCTTCAGCTTTATTGCCCTCAACGACAGTTATCACCGACACACCGCGTCTGTTAAAACATGAACATTGTAAAGATTATAGAGTATCAGTCTTTATTGTGTATTTACTCATTTATCACACTGATATTTATTAGCACACCTTTATATTTGGAGTGCTATCCGGGCATGCGACTAGCGATCTTTGTTATGATTCTTAATGGATGAAATAATAATAGTGATATTGTGAGATTTTACATAATATGATGTCCTTCCTTATATTTACTTCAAGCTCGTAGTAAATACACTATCTAAAATCCATGTTTTGATATGGTTTGACCCTCTCTTAACTTGGTATTATTTTCCAGTGGTATAATTACCACAGTTACACGAAACAGCTTAAGGCTTTGATGGACGAGAAATCATACTAGGATTAGTAGTAATGGCTAGATTACCACAGATATGCAAACAGGCAGACAGACAGACAGACAGATAGATGCGTAGCCAGATAGACAGACAGACAGACAGACAGACAGGCCGGCAGAAAACAAAGACAGATAGATAGATGTCTAGAGAGACGGAAGGACAGATAGAAAGAAAGATAGACAACCCTGGGCAGATAGACAAACAGAGATAGATAGATAGACAGATAGATAGATAGATAGATAGATAGATAGATAGATAGATAGATAGATAGATAGATAGATAGATAGATAGATAGATAGATAGATAGATAGATAGATAGATAGATAGATAGATAGATAGATAGATAGAGAGAGAGATCTTGGTAGATAGATAGATAGAGAGATCTTGGTAGATAGATAGATAGAGAGAGAGAGAGAGAGAGAGAGAGAGATAACTGTTTGACCATGTTCAAAATGCCTATGATCTCGGACTATGACGTGATACGGTAACCCTTACAAGCCAGTTACGCCCAGCGACACCTCTCACTGTACCTGACTGACATGCCTGCAGCCGTCGGATGACAGGTAGAATGTGTCTGCGTCACCCCGAGTGTCATTTGACAGGTCTGAGGACATGCAGGTTTCTGACTGATGACATTTTTCACACCAGGTCTTTCCCTGATGTCATCCCCCCCCTTCCCCCAACACCCCTCGGGCAGTCAGCTCAACATAAGAACATCATTGTGTTAGGCTTAATGTTCTCCTTTCTTTATTGTTGTTTTGATTGTGTATGGAAAATGCATGAGAAACGGTGAAGCATTTGATAGGCGTGATCAAAGGAAGATCTTTGTCTCTTGGGGGGCTCCAGCCGAAATGTTAGACCATAACAATAGGGGTTGTCTTACACAGGCGCACGTTATATCTATCTATCTATCTATCTATCTATCTATCTATCTATCTATCTATCTATCTATCTATCTATCTATCTATCTATCTATCTATCTATCTATCTATCTATCTATCTATCTATCTATATGTCTATCTATCTATCTATCTATCTATCTATCTATCTATCTACTTCTCTCTATCTGTCTATCTTCGGCCTCCTCTGTCTATTTTCTCTCTCACACAAACATAGACACACACGCACATATACAGCGTAGGCAATGCACTATTATCACCACGTTAACTTTCAGGATGGTGATAAAGAGCCCCCCCCCCCCCCTTCCTCTTCCATGTGTGCGTGCATAATGAATTGTGTTATAGTTGTAGCCGAGACAAAGAATACCGAGACGCACCGGTAACCATTGCAACATGTCCACAAATTGTGCGCGTATAAATACGGTGAGTACTAGTCTTTTTCGTTCAATTGTGAAGGGGTGTGGTGCTAATTGTTGCGCTGTTGACGTGGATGATACGCGCGCAACTCGGCGGACGGAATGTGATGAAATGATTCATTTCGTTGCCCTGTGTCCCGGGTGAAAGTAAGACAAAAAGCATGTAGCAAGAGAGGAGAGGGAAGACACAGCTGTTTCCTCTGTCCTGGGAATCGGGATGAATGCAAATGCACTGGTTTTGCCTGTATTAATGGACGTGTGGGTGTCATACATACACACGAGTGAACAAAAACAATGTCCAACTGTCAAATACGCATGCACACACACACATAAACATGAGTGAGCACATAAAAACCTCACCGTTACGTCAAAGTGGTCATTCAGCCATGCCAAACCAGTGGCATGTCCTCAGCACCTGCAGGGAGTGATTTTGGTGGTGGTGATGTGGGGGGGGGGGGAGGGGGCTTGTTGTCTTCCGCTGCAACCTTCTATCTCAGTGGTTTTCATCGTAATCAGTATCGCGACCCTCACCCCCCTCCCTTCCGGGACGATTTTTATTTTCCGTGGGGGGGAACAAAACCAGGAAAAGGTCATCAAGGAGGTGAGAATATGAACGAAGGGTGATTTGGGGGCAAACACAGGACAGCCAGTGTGATTTGTTCAGCAGCATGCGTAGAAGGGTTTTATGAATAGAATGGCCCATCTTTGCATAATTATTTGATAGAGAATGTTTTCTGGGTTTATTGTCACAAATCCCAGACTGGGAGATGTAATAGTTTATGACAGGACGACAATCACGAACAAACAAGTTTAACACTTAACAAAACAACCCATCAGACTCACACATTTATTAAACATAATTATACATATAATAGCGCAATTACATACATTATATTATTGAAATGAACTGCCGTACACGGCCTTATTCTCACACACACTCTCCCTCGGATCCACAATCCGGTAGTCACTCCTAAAGGCACTTCGGCCTCAGCCTCTCCCCTCAGGGTCTTAATAGTACATTAATGATTCACGGGCACCGCCGTCTCTCAACATCACCTTCCTATTGCCATACAACTTATCAGTTCACTCGCCCATCATCATGGCAATAATATAGTATCTCATTCACTCTCATATCTACGTCCCTGTCCGTGGCCCGACTGCCACGACTTTATGTGCCTCCACTGTCCTGCACCGACAGTCTCACTTCTGGCCTATGTATGGCCTCCGGCCCTATGCTGGCCTATCACTTGTGCTCATCGAGGTGGCTCTTCGGCCCGTCCCCGACACCTACAAGAATAACATTACATTGGTATAATACCCTACCATCTCTATTCACTCCACCTCTCCTTACAATCCATGAAGCGTACACACACTAGTTCACCTTTCACTCACCACACATCTTACGGTAACACACCTCCATCGGAGTACACACTACTCACTCGCGCTACAAATCCATGAACTCACTTTCATCTATCGCTCGTGGCGCACATTGCTATATCCAATATCAAGGACTTCCACATTCCTCACGTATACTTATTCACATCATGGTAATAGACGAATATAATATAATACATCAATCATAATAATCAACCAACGTTCTACATACCAGTCATTACTGGAAAGACTCTTCCACTAGTCTTCTCGACTGCTCCCTTTATGTCCGCCCGATGGGCTCTTATTCACAGGTCCGCTCCGTCGGGCCTTCTAACTTGCAGTGATAGTTATACAGCGCTTTCGCCCCCTTCAGACCCCCCCCCCCCACTACTCACAACAGCACGCTTAACTTGCTGTCTACTGTGAGCCCTTCTTACTCTACACCCGCTCTGTAGCAATCCCCTTAATTGCACTCACTCCACTCGTGACATTTATAATGAATCATCAACACGCCTGCAGTCATTATGTTTGCCGATACAGGAAGAAAATAGTGGAGGAATGAATGAAAAGTAACTACAGCAATATTTATGAATAGAAAGTCGACTCTCTTTCTTCCCGAAAACAAAACAGTCTAGTATTCCTATGCACCGATGCATCGGTGATTGGCACAAACGTGACTAAAGAGCCGCGGCTATTGGCGGACAAAGAGTTAATATGAGAAACTTAATTATCCTTTGTATTTTCCATGGTCCCTGAAGTTCTACTGACATTTGCAACATTTCAGCAAGCCTTTCACTACTCTTCAGTTTGATAGCAAATAGACGACATTCAGATCCTATTCTCCTTGTGGTCCATTTAGAACGCCGTGGGGGTTCAACTCATCCAAGCATTAGAAACAATTGTGTGTGTTGTCTGTCTTCGTGTGAAATGTATCAGAATCTGTTGATTTCGAGTAAGGATTTTTGGGGAGGGGATGGGGGAAAAGATTGGGGGGGGGGGGGGGAGAGGGAGAGGGAGGCGAGTGCCTGAGAACGGTTGAGAACCACTGTTCAGTTTTTAAAATCAGTCTTCACCTCTGTGACAGATGGCGATGGACAAGCTGTTCAGATTGCACATTTCTGAGGAGGAAATAATGATGTTTGTCTATATCTCTTACAAGCATTCATCACTGACAGCTCGTACGGTTTTTTGGAACATTGATAAAGTGCCGTGTATTCTATCATAAGATCCTGTAAATATTTCATTTGCTGCTCTCGGATGTATTATCGTGTATATATTTCAACTTTTGTATATACTTTATCATGCAGTGTCTTTATAGGGTAATATAGCGAGTGTAAGAGTTCGCATTCTTATGTGTGTGAGTGTGTGTGTGTGTGTGTGTGTGTGTGTGTGTGTGTGTGTGTGTGTGTGTGTGTCGCGACCTTAGTTCTTGTGTGTTCCGATTCCACTTTTTGCACAACAGAGAAATTCGAAGTTAAACATTTGAGACTTTAGTATTGTGATAAGGAGTTAGAATAAATCGGAACTGTGAAACGGCTTGATAAGTGCCACAACGCATTTAAACAAACGTTAAAGTGTACATGTGTTATACCTCTTCTGCGTACTAAAAGATCTCCAGTTTTTTTTTTTAGAAAATGGAAATAGGAAAATCAAGAATCGAGGTTTTCTGTGTGCGCGAGCATGATTTGGAATGTTCAGTTTCCTGGTTTCGTAACTTCTGTAAGTTATATTAACGTCTCGAAAAGTGCTTTGCATATGTGACTCTGTGTGGATGTGTGAGAAAGAGAAAGAGAGAGAGAGAGAGAGACAGGCAGAGAGACCGACAGACAAACGGAGGCAGTGAGAGAACAGAGAATGACACAGCGTGAGAGAGAGAGAGAGAGAGGAGAGAGATCAAGAAAGAGAGAGGAAAACAGAAAGAGAGAGACAGGGGCAGACAGACAGACACGCGGAGAGCGAGAGAGAGAGAGAAAGAGAGAACGAGCGAGAGAGAGAGAGGGAGGAGGAGGAGACAGGGAAAGAGAGAGAGACACACACACAAAGAGAGAGAAACAGAGAGACCTAGACAGTCAGAGACAGAAAAGGAGAAAATGAAAGAAAGAAAGAAATAGAGAAAGAGAGAGACACACAGAAAGAAAGAGAGAAAGAGAGAGAGAGAGAGAGATACAGAAAGAAAGAGAGAGGGGGAGATCTTTTGTGTCAATGTGACTTAAGGACAGTAACTTATAAGTACGCTTAATTCATTCCCTGCTCACAGTAAGAAACGTTCAGAGCTGCACTCTTTCAAATAAAGCAACAAAACTCAAGAACGCACTCCCACTTTCTCACACAACTCCTGAGAAGTTGCAACACTTTTTTTCCCCCGACTTTCCTGGAAACTCTATATAGCGTAAGTTTTGACAACGACGTCTCTAAACCTCACTACATTCTGTGAGAGCTGGCAAACAATCGCAGCTGGAACTCTCTTGTTGTCAATGAAGACCTTTCACATTTTGTCAGAACTCAGTGCTGTATCAAGCATTTACCCATTCATCTGTGCTGTAAGGGGCAATTGCCTTCTCTGTTTCACAGCAGGTAAAACAGTGGGTTCAACGTCGGGGAGAATGACAATATAAGCCTGTCTTTTCCTTTGTCATTGAAGCTCTACTGACATTTGCAACAGTCCAGCATCAAGCTTTTCCCTGCTGTTCAGTTGATAGCGAAAATAAGATAAAATAAGATAGATAGGATCAGATAAGAATGACTTTATTATATAATGGGGGAAATTCACGTTTACAGAGTGTTTCAGAGCACACTATGGTACACACATGAAACAAGACATTACATAAACATATCATAACTCGCAGTTATAAGTTATTACATGTGTAACATGGCATGGAACTTTGGTAAAATATGGCGGATTTAAGATAAGATAAGATAAGATAAGATAAGATAAGATAAGATAAGATAAGATAAGATATCAGATAATCATCACTTTTTGATGCAGCGAGGGAAGTTCCCTTTCACAGAACGTTAAAGACCACAGATATGGTATACACATCATGAAATAAACATAATTATCATAACTCAATAACCGGCATATTATATGAAGTAACATGTCAAATATCGCACACATCTTGCTGTAATGACTTGTGGGGGCGAATTACGGAGCACACTAACGATCTTGCATGTCTTTCTCTGTTTGCTTCTGATGTGTATTTTTCTGTTGCAAAAACATTCAAAATATTATACAAGTTTGACTGATGATCGTATGTAGTAGTAGTACACCATCGTGCATAAACTCATCCAAGCATTAATAACTTGCACAGCGTTCATGTAAATTCTTAACTCAACAACTGACTGCACACACACACACAAACAAAACAAAAAACAAACAAAAACACAAAAAACAACAACGTTCAAAGAACATCATATTCGACTTTACTAACACAAACTACCTAATTTTAGCTTTGGGCCACCCTCAACTAGTAGCCATAGCTTCTTTGTTTTTTTTTCTCCTCCTTTGGCAGGATTCGAACCTGGATCCCTCGTACCTGGGTCAAAAGTTCTACATGCTAGACCAGTACTTTGACTACCATTGTATTTTAAAACTGTACATGAATGTTTTGTTTCCAACTCCTCAACAGCAATTTAAGTTTCTAACCTCACATTTGGCTTGACCTTGACTTAATCTTAACTTGTTATGAGCTCAGTCACTCTACTGTTTGTATTTTGGATCGGCGGTACCGGACTATGTACAGATCACTTAAAGCTGGACAAGCGAGAGTCATGATAAATGGGGCTAATTTCAAACACGAGTTACGAAGCAAGTTATGAAAGACTCTCTGAGCTATTTGTACATAATGATATCTTGGAGCAGTAATTGGACATAATGATATCTTGGAGCAGTAATTGGACATAATGATATCTTGGAGCAGTAATTGGACATAATGATATCTTGGAGCAGTAATTGGACATAATGATATCTTGGAGCAGTAATTGGACATAATGATATCTTGGAGCAGTAAACGTTAGTTAAAATATTAGAACACCTGCAGCTAACTTAGCCAATCACGTCTTTAGTTCTTGTTAATTCCAGTTTCACTTTTTGGACGTCTGAGAAATTCAACGTTAAACGTTTGAGGCTTTAGTACTAAGATAAGGAGTTAGAATAAATCGAAACTGTGAAACAGCTTGATAAGTGCCACCGCGCATTTTAAACAGATGTCAAAGTGTGCATTAAATTTGTTATACCTCTTCTATAAATTAAAAAATCTCCAGTTTTTCAGAAAATGGAGACCGAACAGACAAGATGTAAGGTCACGTTAATGTTGACATTCGAAGTTGCGAGTCACTAAAAGAAAACCAAAAGATGTAGCATACAACATTGTGGTTTAACATAACAGCCATTGTTTCTCAGGCCGGTTGGGTGCTGATCCGTGTAAGCACGAGGGGTCTTGAAGCTGTTGTCAGACAATCTGGGTTTCCGCTCTCGTTTATTATTTTCGAACTGAACACTGGACATTAATGTTGAAACATTTAGCGTCATGATTTAAGTGTCCTCTTGTGAAATGTATCTGCTGGGTTTCATTGGGGATTTTTTCTTTGGAAAGGAGGGCGGCGGCGGGGGGGGGGGGTGGGGGGTGGGGGAGAAGGGCAGAGAAGAGAGAAGGGGGGGGGGGCGGGCGTGGCGATGAAAGAAAATTTGGAGCCTATGGGGGCAATTGTCTGAACAAGGCTGAGGACCACTGAGATGAAGTATGGACCAAATCACCCCCCTGTCTGAACAACTTGAACTTCGACACGCCGAAACCTTTGATGTTTCAATATGGCTTTACCCTGCACTTGAAAAACGGTTGTAAATTGTTAAAGCCGATCAGATTAGGAGCAGGATGTTTCCTCATCAGGGGAATCGTAAGGCACAAGATTTACTGGCTTTTTAGAGTCATAAAACATTAGCGATATCATAGAGCAGTCAATGGGAAACGGCTTTGATGTGCTATATTGACTGTTCAGTTTATTTGATTAGTTTGCGCATGTCAAAAGCTGCAACTCTTCAAACTGTCAGGTCAGGAAAAGACAACTGAAACAATCTCCTTGTGCATGAGGATTAAGGGCCTTTGCTTGTGTTTTAATTTTACCATGTGATTTACAGATTGTTGACAATTATGGCTCTGCTCAAAGTAGCCAAAGCTCCAAAACGTGTTCAGATAAGTGATCTGGGGTTTTCTGAATTGGATAAAAGTCAGGTGTTTTATACACAGAATACTACCAATATGTAATACGCTGAGCAAACCTGCTGACAATTAACCTCACTGTCCTGATATGGACAAAGTTAAATGTGGCAAAAAGAAAAAGTTGTACGTAGCAAAGCCTCGCGTAAGAAATGATATACAGAAACGATGTAATAAAACACAAAGGGAATGGGAAGACAAATCAAGCTTTCCGAATATTATGTCTTCGTCAGGATGTAAATTTAACAGGGTGGAACCTCGAACCAGTAAACCTATTGATGAAATTAAAATAAAAAAAAAGAACGTAGAATGTAATACCAACATGAGTATGCCAGTCGAGACTTGGATTTTCAGAGTCGACCACTCCCCTCTCTCTCTGCCCCCCCCCCCCCGATTTTCTGCGGTTTTAACTGCTCTGACACGGGCAGTCCTTAATTTAAAAAAAAACAAAATCTAAAATTTACAAACCTGATCTAAGATAAATAAATCAAAAACATATAAAATGGCTATCCAAAATTTAAACAGAAAATTTTAAAAAATGATAAACTAGAAAGTGCTCCATTTGTAGAACATTGGACTCCACTGGAAAACAACAACAACAACAACAACAACCAAAAAATCAACAGTTAGCCTTGGCGCGCATCGGCCAATTTTCATCGGTATTATCACGATTTTGATCGGCCAACTAGGTGGATGGTGCCGGAGGTCTCATCGATGGAAATTCAATGTCATGACGTCCCCACAATACGAGCGGGCCAATCAAAACCGATTGGCGCACTCAGGCTAAAAATTGTCCATACTGAGTCCAACAGAGCCCATTAATTTTCTAAAGCAACGAGAGTGACCAATGCTTCCATACTTACATTAAATAGTTTGCGTTATGGGACCGTAGCCCAATTACAAAGCCAAAAAGAGAAAATGCAGAGTTGTGTTCACTGCTCAGCTATATCTTACTATGTAAAACACTACGGTCCTATAACAACTGCTACCAATCGCTAACAAGAAGCGGATCTTTCTATTCAGAAGAGTTCATTCAGTTCCGTACCGTCCGTCCTGCCCTGTTCCCTCTTCAAACTTAAGTATCTTAATTAGCTTTGAAAAACCCGCCTGCTTTTTCATGTCTATGATAATTATAATATAGAGGTTGGCCGCTGACCTACTGACCTAGAAACATGATTTATGCACCAATACAGGAAATGCCGCTGTCTCTCAACATTGCAACTTCAGACTCTTCAGGAAATGAGTACACGTACCTTAGGCCAACCGAAATAACACATTGCAATCAAGTCTAAATATTTCGAAACGTCTCTTCTGTAATAAATTCAGAAATTAATTTATCACACGGATAGACTTAGATACGACACAATAGGATAAGTATTGACCCTATTGCTGGCCTCTTATGCATCTGTACACAATTTTGTTATAGATTTCATCTCCAAAGATTTAATAAAATAATATGCTTTGTTGGGTAACACTTGTCTTGTGTCACACATTATATACAAACATAGAATTAAAAGTATTGCTAAGAATGTGGGATTTCATGCCTAAATAAGTCAAAATTGGGCCTATAACATCTATAATTCCGATAAAGAGAAACATGTTTCATTAAACAATTTCATCGATAAGACATTTTGAAATGTACATAAGAATGCTCTACATCATTTTTATGAGGCAACATCGTATTGTGTACGCTTGTTTTCGGCAATGGTTTTCACTCATACACACTTTGTTTTCTTTAATTTTGGCTACCCTTAATGACAGCACTGACATACTCGCCATTACCCACCTAGTTTTGTCCACGTAACAGCGCACGATACTATTGTCATAATCAATGCGTACCAACTTCTAAATAATTATATTCTTTCATAACGAGAGTTGGCAACCCGAATGTTTTATGCGGCATAAAATGGTCAGATAAAGAAAAAGAGAGTTTGTAAATTGTAACCTTAATGAAAGTTCAAATAATTACAATAACTTTAACATGAACAAGGTCACAAGAATAATTTGATTGAGTTATGAAATAATTAAGCGAGTTTGTATTTGTAACCTTAATGAAAATTCAAATAATTAAAATAACTTTAACACGGCCACATGAATAGTTTAATTGGGTTATGAAATAATTTAATAATGTTATACATCTTGTTTGTTGGAAATCTACAGGCATTTGTGAGTTGTGATTAAATTGGACATAACATATTCTGGTTGATTACCTCGATAAATTCAAGACTCTCGTAAAAATAAATAATTTTTAAATCAAAAAATATAAACAAATTCAAAGCAAAGGAAAGCGAAAATGAATGAAATGTTGTGGGCAAATCGGCGACCCAACGCCAAGTGTTTCGAGACCTACGCTTTGAGAAAGAAACACCAATCTAAAGCAATAGAGAGTACGGTAAACATCTATCAGCTCCACGGGCACACAGCCGCGGGTTTATTTGGTCACTCCTCCATTCATAATAATCTGTTATCTACGGCGAACTTCGGAAATGAGAATATTTTATCTTTACGGTGATTTGCGGTGATTTGTGGGCCGATGGGGTGACGCACCGTACAAAAGGCTGGAACAGTTAACCAACCAGTAATAGGGGATTGATTGGGCGAGTGGACTGGTGATTTATAACGTTTTATGTCATGATTTTCCAGATTTTCTGTCACGAGGACATTGAAATGCTGAAGTAATGGAAGTGACAACGTCTGAAATGTCTGGAACCTAGACAGCGATTTGGCAGATTTATGGTTGAAGCGCCACTGTCTATAAAAATAAGTATGTTATTAATGTCCATACTTAGACTGTTGATAAGAAAAATTAAAATGCCAGCCGACCTGCATAACATAAATAATTTATCACAAATTTTTCATGTGCCAAACCCAACCGCATTAGCTCTAGGTTACATTAAAACGACATTTGGATTCGATGCAATGACTAATAAAACTTACTGTTACACCATAATTTCGCGTAGAGATTCACAGATGTGATTACGTTGATTTTCGACCATCAATGTGTACAGAGAGGTCAAGGACGAAATTTCCAATCATGCTTTTTGATTCCACTCCACGAAAATGCCCATTTATTTTTGCGGCTTCAAAAAAAAAACTCGTAAACAAATAATATCAAAGAGATTTTTGTTCAAAATGAATGTGTCCACGTAACTCTATGTCAAAAATTGATGCAGTACACCAAGTTTCATAATTTTTGATGACGTAGTCGCGAAGTTTCAGGTGCTTACAGGTTTACCCTCTAGCTCAATTTATAGTAAGATATATAGACAGCTGTTGGGCCGCAAAAAAGACATGTCAGAAAGTTAAATTGTGATACAACTGGATACTGTTGTACTACACAAATGTCCACTCTTCGCTGAAACAATTCAGGAAAACAACTGTGTAGAGTGTAGAGGTTTATGAAATAAAGAACACCAGATAAATGACGCTAGTTTTAAGCCTTTAAGGATCTCACTTAGATAGAGAAGGAGATAAAGCGAGAAAGAGAGAGAACAGAGAGAGAAAGAGAGAGAGAGAGAGAGAAAGAGACGGGGGAGGGGAGATGGAGGCAGAACGGTCGGGAGGAGAAAGGGAAACAGTGTGTGTGTGTGTGTGTGTGTGTGGGTGTTACAGTATGATGTGTGTGTGTGAGAGATAGAGAGAGAAAGAGAGAGAAAACCGGATCTACATCATGGAATTAATATTAAACGAAATGAGTATTTAGATAAAAATGAACTAATGAACGGGTGAATGAATGAATGAATGAATGAATGAATGAATGAATAAAAAAATAATAATAATAATGTATAGCATTTATATAGCGCATATCCATTTAAAATGCTCTATGCGCTTTACAGAAACAACATGTCAACCACAGAGCAGAATGGAGCTGCCTGCGAAGCGCTCAACACACTGCACTGTTTCTTTCTCTCTCCCTGTCTCGCTCACTCTCTTTCTCTATCTCAGAGCAAATTGTAACGCAGCCTGTTAGGCGCAGTTCACAACCTACAACAGTTCACAACTCACATCAGTTCACACAACTCAAATAATATTTGAATATTTATTAATAACAATATATATTTAATAATGAATAATAAATTCTGGCGGGGGGGGGGGGATGATATGGATAAATTTTAATCTATTAATTTCAATTTTCAATTGAATGAATGAATGGACCAATGAATGAATGAACGAATGAATGAATAAATCACGGCTGTATACTATTTACGAGCAGACCTCATGATTCATCCTCTGGAGGTGCAACCAAAAAAAAAGGAAGGAAGGGGGGGGGGGTGGGAAAGACAGAGAAAAGAGATTCCTTTCATATATAAATAAATCGTTGGGTTACGCCAGAATTGACGTGCAAACTGCCAACACAAGTCAGAACACATTACAGAATCACAGGCCAGGTAAAACGACGTAACTTCACCCTAGAATCCAAAGGAAATATTTTATGATGAAAATAACACAAGATTTACACGTATATACGTACTTTATAATGGTTCCCTTATGTTGGCATCTATGACAATAACATACGGAAGCCAATCGCTTTTCACTCGTTATATTTTTCTCTTTTCTATTATTTGTTTCGGATTTTGATATTGCGATTGGCAATTTTGGTTCCAACTTGTCAAAACTTGGCCCTGGACTAGCTAGTGACGAAACAAAATAATGTTCGGCAATGTTGCTCATTTAAAATCGTTTTAAGCGTTTTGTTATGTGTGTTACTTGTAAGAGACGGGGTTGCATGTCGTCGTAAAAATACACAAAACGCGAACGTTAGAGGTGTCAGCGGTAAACCAATGAATATCTAGTAAGACGATATTCGTATTGGTTTTATGAGTGGATATGTTAAATAAATAGTGAAACTTCTGTCTCTTATTTCGTTGGTTTTCCTGTGTAATTTTTGGTAACTATGTATTTTGATGTTACTGTAGAGCGTGTTAAGATATTGGAGAGCTACTTGTGTTGTGTGTAAGGTGTGTGTGTACGTCTGTATATCTGTGTATGTGCATACGTGCGCCAATGTGGGATGTCTGAGTTCGTGCATGTGTGCACAAGTATGTGCGTGAGTGTTGGTGCGTGAGTGTGTCTGTCCGTGTATGTATATATGTCTGTGTATATGTACTTGAGTGCACGTGTGTGTGCATGTG
>OZ007581.1:26466042-26491042 GCA_963931925.1 Onchidella celtica | reverse complement strand
TACATCTTTCTATGCGTAATAATAATGGTATTTTGCAACAGTAAAGGCTCAGCGGTTGAAGTGCCTTTCATGATTACACCGGGGGCCTTACTTCCTTTATAGTAATCATATGATGATTTCGCTCAATTTGGAGAATTGGTAGGATTTTAAAATTGGCAATATTTCTTTTATGTTTGAGTTACTCCACTGTCTAAAGGAGGAACTGCGCCTAGGATAGGTTCATAGCTGGAATATCTAAAGGCTAATATGCGAAAGCGCGTAGGATCCTCGATTACGGAGCTTAATCATTAAGCTCAGAATGTATGTGTTGGATTTGTTATTTCAAGAGAGGTAAAGTTGCACAGCCCAATTACCTTTAAACTGATATTGTCAGTTATCATCTTCGGTTGGAAGTAAAGGCTTAGAAATAGACAGATAAGTAGATAGATAGATAGACAGACAGACAGACAGACAGACAGACAGACAGACAGACAGACAGACAGACAGACAGACGGATAAATAGATAGATAGACAAACAGACAGACAGCTATACAGAAAAACCACATGCATAAAACGTCACAATGAGAATATAAACACGACTAACCCACATACACACACACACCCATTCCCCACCCCTACCCTTTCCACCCCTCAGTCAAACACCTGAATTGAAACACCAAATGTCAAATATCAACAATCACAGGAACGATAACTCGAGCTACCCAGAATGATTTGTAATCTCCCTTTTTCCAAGACAATCCCCCTCCCCCCACCCCCACCCCCACCCTCCTTTTAACTCGTCAGTCAGACGCTGGCAGCAAAATGATATGCCAGGCTATATATGCTTATGTCTATACACGATTTTTTCTCTGCGCCAGTTTTTTTCTGAATGTATTGCTTACTCACAGGGATTAGGTCAGCTTTGGCTCACGTAGCATTCATGGGCGACAAGGAGGGAAATCAGATCGATACCAAGAATTGCGGACTTTTTGATTTGATATAGTTGTAATATTTTTCATCATAACTAACTGGTATGTGTTAATTACGTCACCAAAACTGAGATGCAGACAGCAATGGACATGGACGCCGAAGAACTTCTCTCTCTACCTCTCCCTCTCTGTCTCTCTGTCTTTCTCTCTCTCTTTCTCCACCCCTCCCGCCTCTCCTCTCTCTCTCACCTTCTCTCTTTCCTCTTTCCCTCCTTCTCCCTCTCTGTCTTTGTCTCTGTCTGTATGTATGTCTTTCTCTGTCTCTGTCCTTCTCTCTGTCTCTCTCTCTCGTTTGTCTGTCACTTTCTGCCTCTGCCTCTCTTTCAACGCAAGTTTTGAGTATAATGTAAGTTTCAAAATCGAAGGGTGTGAAACCCATTAGGTCAAATGAAACCAAAAGTTTACGGTTTTTTTTTTCTCGTCGGAAATATCTTTCCCAATGCCACCTACAAATGAAGACAACCCTTTCATGTAATATCATCGACTACGATTAATAATTATGGAAAATTAAGTGCTTATATACGATAGAAACACGAGACTGTGTTTAATGTGATCCAATTGCAGTGTTATCAGAATAGATATTCTGTAATAATTATCACAGTTGACTTTAAAAAAAAAAAAAAAAGGGAAATATTTAAGAAACAACTTCTCGTAGTTTTCAAATGCTTCAGTTGTAATATAATACGTGACTTTTTTTTTCTGTTTTGTAAAAATGTGAGGGAACAGCAGTGGAACCCACTTTTTTAAATCTTGAATCAAGACATAATGTGGTTAGAAGCAGTGTTTTTCCTTTTCTTTTATATCTCTCTCTTGTACCAATTTAAACATTTTTACGAAAAGAAAACATTAATAATTTGCCTGGCAATTTAAAAAGTAACAGTGTTACAGTCATTATTCTAACAGCCGGTTTAGATATTGCAGTATTTCGTAATCCATTTCCAAAACGGTAAAGTTAACATACATCGATTCTGTATAACTGCAGTTGAAATGATGTCTCGATACAACCCACCTCTAATAGAGCAGAAAACCTTACAGACTGCGTACAAGTGATGTTCGTTGCTCAGAGAGAGAACGTTAGTCTGTCAATCATACACGGGCAAGATGAATGATTCATACACGTATTGCGTTTTCCATCAGTGGGCTAGGTGTAGCTATACACAATATTCTCCTGCCCTAGTTTTCTGTGTCCTCGGAGAGTCTATACGTTTTTACCCATGAAAGCTTAAGAGCCGTGGCCACAGCGCAATGAATAAAGGCAGTCTTGGGTCGGTTTTGACTCAAACTTGAACTGCTATGTATAATAGTGCCATAGACATAGAGTCAAGTCTGAATTGGCTCAAATTTGAACAGCTATGTACCATTTAGAGCCATTCTCATAGCCATAGAGTCAAGTCTGTTTTGGCTCAAACTTGAACTGCTATGTATCATTTACGGCCATTGCTATAGCTATAGAGTTAAGTGAAGTCTGTTTTCTGTCTCTTTTCACTCAAACTTGAACTGCTGTGTATCAGGCTCCTATAGAGCCATTGCCATAGGGCTGGTCATAGAGTGGTCTGTTTTGGCTCAAACTAGAATTGCTATGTATCATTTAGAGCCATTGCCACTGCCATAGAGCCAAGTCAGATCTGTTTTGGCTCAAGCTTGAACTGCTGTGTGTTATTTGGAGCCATTGCCATAGCCATAGAGTCAAGTCAAGTCTGTTTTGTGTTGGTTTTGACTCACGACATGAATTCCTTTGAATGTACTAACGAGACAGACTTGTTTCAGTCTTATTTATGAGCCCGGTCTTGAACTTTAATGGTACCTTTTTTGTTAGTATCGAGACAACAAAAAAAGTGATCGTTTTTCTGTGCTAGTAGTGCCTTTCTTTTGCTATCCTTAAAAGTGTGAATTTTGTACTTATGAATAGTTTCCAACATCCCATTATCTGAGACCTTATCAGGCAAAGACATACTAATGAAGATCATGATAATAGCTGCTAATAATGTAAAATTATCTGTAAAGAATTACTGTCTTTGAGTAAGACGTGAAGCTGTTCATATATTACTTACGTAGATGTTCAGATGTTCATGTCAAACAGCTCACGATTCTGTTTGTGAAACGGACACTATAACATCATCTCCAGCTCAGAGCTTACTAACAGCTTACACATTCTCCAACTAAGTGAAATTTTAAGTGAGAGCGAGTATGATTACCTTTCAAAACAATTAACCACAATAATTTGGCTTTGTTAAGCCAGAAGAATACTTTTCAAAATTTTACATTTTACTAATAACGGATAATCGCAAAACCAGCTCATCACCCATTCTAGGGGATTCCTTTTAATGTCAGATCAGTTTCACTCTACTTCATTGGAAAACGTCACAGTAAGAGACCTTTGGGTTTCTCGGCCGCCTCAGCCTAAGGTTGCCGGCCCCAAAGGGTTACAGAAGGAAATGCATCATGAGATTTGCTACAGCCCACAAGACCCGAGCGTACCAAGTTGGAACAAAGAATGGGCGGCGCGAAATATTGTTGATGGGGTATCAAAATGATTCATGATTTTCTTTTTTGTTCACCTCAGGAAACAGCCAGCGAGTAACCTAATTTATCTCAGAAACCTGAGGGTTAAGCGGTGTTTTCATGTGTATGGAGGCGGACACGGCAAAAATCCATCAAGTAGTTTACGTTTCTGTACACATTTAATAAAACATTCCTACTGTTTCATTACTAGTAGGGTTATTGTCGTTTTTGTTTGCCGTTTCAGTTTCCGTGTACATGAAAACACAGCGTTAGACGCTGAGACCAAAATACATGTATAGATTATATAAAGATATAGAAAAAAATGATTGATAGTTTTCTAGCCTTTGTGAGTAATGAACATAATATATAGGAAGAAAGATTCTCTCGTTTTCTAACGTGTAGGGTGAAGAAGTGTTGGGTGAACGGAACCACAGAAGTTACAGGGAGAGAAAACTTGTTCAAAGGTTTCGGTCCTTGACTCTATCGTGACCTGGCAATACCCAGATCAAGTCAATGTATTCCCCGGCTGTCTTTGGTAATCTTCGGGGTATCACACACATATATACACTCACACAGACACACACACGCACACACACACACAGAGATTGAGAGAGGTGTGGATGAGATACAGACAGACAAAGAGAAAAAGAAAGCAAGAGCTCGAGAGAAAGATAGATAAGGAGACACACAGAGAGAGATAGACAGACAGAGATGGAGACACAGAGAGAGGGAGAGAAAGACAGAGAAAGAGAAACACCGAGAAAGACACAGAGAGAGACACATGGACAACGGCAGAGAGAGAGAGAGAGAGAGAGAGAAAGAGAGAGAGAGAGAGAAGAGAGACAGACAGACAGACAGACAGCGACAGAGAATAATAAAAATGGCTTTGGGACAAAAGTCTTGAAAAACCGAACATCTCGAATTAGACCAATAACTTCGTATCACGTTGTTTGCCTTTTTTTTTTTTGTACCTCTGTGGTCTTCAGATGTTCATGTCTGACAACTCACGATTCGGTTGCAGAACAGATCAACGCACACTACAACACCATCTTCACTTCAACGTTTACTAACAGCTAAGACATTTTCCCAACGAAATAAAGCTTCAAGTGAGAGCAAGTATCATTATCTTTCAAAAGAATCATCGCTATTTGGCTTTGTTAAGTGATAAGCTATAAGAATCCTTCTGGAAATTTTACACTTTGCTAGTAACAGATAATCGCAAAGCATGCTCGTCACCCATTTAAAGGGATTGCTTTTAATGTCAGATCAGTTTCATACTTCAAAGCATATTTGGCTTATTCTATATTCACAGACTATGAATGGCACGAGCCACTAAATGGCAAGACAGGTGCACGAGTGTAACGAGCGAGGCATCTAATAATTCCTGTCAAAATGACATAGTTTGTATTTTCTCTACTGTGAATGGAGCTTTTCATGTAGACAGTCTCACTTGAGAGGATGTTTCTGGAATCTTCTCTTGTTCCATGTCTTTCTTCGTTCTTTATCACTTATGCTGCTGTACTATACCTCCCTCTCCATTTTCTCTTCTTTTTTTTTTCTTTAAATTTCTCTCTCTTTTCGTCCCTTTCTCGTCTTGTATCTCTGTCTCTCTTTCTCTCTCTCTCTCTCTTTCTTTAATATTTTAAATTTCTATTTTTTCTGCCCCTCTCTCTCTTTCTTTCCTTCTCTCTCTCTCTCTCTCTCGGTCTTTCTCTCGCTCTTTCTAGTTCTCTCTCTTTCTCTCTGTCTTTTCTCTCAATCTCTCTCTCTGCCTTATTCTATCTGTGCGTGTGTGTATCTTATTATCTCTCTCTATCATTCTGTGCCTTCCTGTCTCTCTCTCTCTCTCTCTTCTTAGTCGGTCTCTTTTTCTTTGTCTATCTGTCTGTTTCTCTCCCTCTCTCTATCTGTCTCTCTCTCTCTCTCTCTCTCTCTCTCTCTCTCTCATGTTTCATTTGTTATTTCCATTCTGCTCCCTATGTCCTTCCCTAATTATTCTTTCTTATCTCACTCATTTGCCTTCTAACCTTTCTCTGTTCACTCTTATTCTCTCTGATCTTTTCCCTAATCCATAACACAATGGATTTCTTCAACAGACAACCTCCCATATTTTTGTTTATGAAATGAACTAGTTTTTTTAAAAGGGAGTGTCTATTCTGGCCTGTAGGTAGAGCCGGCCTTTTTAAAGGTACAAAAACTGTGGTTAGCAGCTGGGCAATTATACTCAAACTGTAAAATGTTTCAAAGACTGAAAAAGTTTATTTTGCAAAGCGCTGCATTCACGAGAACTAACAAGGTAACATAACAAGATAATAATTCTAACATCCTTTTCAAACAGTTCAAAAATTACCACTGCAGCGCCTTATCTCTACTGCCACTTCTCATATCTAACAATCTGCATTTTACAAAAATAACACTCCATTATACGGTATTAGCCTTAAAGAGAATGCACATAATCCGTTTGTTTATGTTACTTTAGCAATAGTTTAACTAAACACATTAAGCGACAAACTCAGAAAAAAACTCTGACAAACACAATATTGTTCACGTCTGCAATGCAATTGTCTAACTTAATTCTGAACGGGAGAACAAAGCAAGCAGAACGTGTGCGTTTTCCACTTTACTTGTCTAAAGATATGTCACGCTAAGGCAGGGGTTCGCAGCTTGGTGATGAATTTCTACCCGGGGGTAAATTTTGCTTACTCAGGAGTACATGGTTGATGGACGCTCTTTGGTAGAGTCTCCTCCTGTCTTATCGATCTATTATGTTTTGTCTGTCGCCTTGTTGTTTATCCTGGCATAATGCGAACCTTTACCATGTGGACGTGCATTCTCCAAACGCAGATCTTCCAACTCAGAAAGTCTGACAAGAGCGAGAATTTGTTGATTTTGGATTGGTACATAATTATGTGTTTATTACTATTATTATTTTGAATTATAATCTATCACATATTGAGATGGACATGCAGTGCCTCGGTTGAGACATTTTGTCCTTGGGACAAGTGTGGTCTAGAGGCAAGGCGCTCGCCTCTCATGCCGAAGATACCGGGTTCGAATCCCAGTCGGTGCAGGCATGTTGGAATTTTGGGATTTTGCCCATATTTTCCGGTCTCTGATCCTATGGTAGGTAGGATCGAGCACCTAGTCTTCTCGGATAAGGACGAAAAGACTCGGAAGGGCCGTGTACACGTCGCCCACATTAAAGATACCTTGGCAGTTTGAAATCGAAAAAAGCAGGCCGAACAGGCCGCTGAACGGGCAAAATTAAATCCCTACCACTTCCCACCTCCCCTTCACCCCCCCCCCCCAAAAAAAACCCGACCGGCTCTGCACCGTGGCGACGATGTGTCTACTCCAATTGTAACTGATCTGCAATGACACTAAGGCAAATTTCTCAAATGGGATTAAAGAAGTATATAAAATACAATATACAAAATTAATCATTGTAATATTTTATTCAAACAATTACTGAAACTCAGGTATTCCTCGTTGAGAAAAAACAATACTATCTTTCGAAAAATAAACATGATTAAAACAGCAATTCCCATTTGTCGGTTGCTGTATTAAGGCAGAAATGTAAACCCAAATTACTAAACAAAACAGGGTAGGGGTAAATGTATTTTCAAAAAGTGGCAAGGGGTAAACGGGAGGAAAAAGATTGAGAATCCTTGGTCTAACGGGGCAGGAAAGTGAACATCTAACAATCTGAGACGATCATGACACCCAGGTATGTGGGAAATGTCGTTTAAACTTGACAAAGAAGCTTTAATGTTGAACGGTGTTTTTTTTACCTGTAGGAATGCTAACAGCATGCACAACAAGAGTGAAACAGAAAAATGAAGAATAATTACTACTAATGAAAAAAAATAAATAAAATAAAATTCCACGTGTGTTGTCTCAAAGGAAACTCTTTCTTGTTCAAAGGTTCCCAAACCCGGGGCATTAGTGAATATCGCCCTCCCAGGTGGGTAAATAATCATAAATTCAAAATATAAGTTAAAATTAGAAATAAAAAGTATTTGCTGATTCCCGATTTGTGCACATCGTCACAAATCACATTTTAAAAAACATGAAGTTGAGAAGAAAGTTTCATGTAGATTTATTTTGTGAAAAAAAATGCTTTTCTTTCTATGGTTTTGGATTTAACCATCTGTATTTTATTTGTTTACCGTGTTGCTTGCCAATGTACTTGTCTAATTTCCCCCTTGTCGGTTCCTTTGTCACTGCAGAACTGTAAACTCAAATTACTGGAAAAACAGGGTTAGGGTCAAATTTACTTTTGAAAAGTTGCCAGGGGTTAAAGGTATGAGAAAAGGTTGAGAACCACTGTTCTTGTCATGCCAGTCATTTTTTTAACAATGTGCACACAACACTCAACATTTACTCTGTCTATTTAGGTTGGTTTTAACAATAATACACAACCATTATTTCCTTGTATTGTATTAGGCTGAAAGCAGCTAGAAAGCAGCTAAAACAGGGCAGTTTTCGCTAAAGGAAAACAAGAGTGCTCGAAATAGAATTCTTAAAGCTTATTTGACGTAGAAGGTCTGGTACTCTTTTCTGTCAGCAATTTCTGTTTGATCGTTGTTGCTGGTACTCACTTACCCCACGTATTTTTCGCTAGGGGTAGGTATTTTAAAGCCGTTTGTGTCTCCAGAGCTGGTATCTTAAAGCTTTTTGTGACTGCAGAGCTAGTATTTTAAAGCCTTTTTTGACATCAAAGCTAGTATTTTAAAGCCTTCTATAACATCAGAGCTAGTATTTTAAAGCCTTTTGTGACCTCAGAGTTAGTATTTTAAAGCCTTTTGTGACATCAGAGTTAGTATTTTAAAGCCTTTTGTGACATCAGAGTTAGTATTTTAAAGCCTTCTATGACACCAGAGCGAGTATTTTAAATCCTTCTGTGACCCCAGAGCTAGAGAGCTCCTCCCTAAATACTCCTAACAACAGCCTTAATTAATTATTCTTCCAGATTTTCTTTTGGTTTACCTCCTGTTTGAAAGGGTAGAGTGCACGGTCAGGGACTCGAGAAGATTTAGGACTGAAGATAAGGACGGGGTAAGGGATAATAATAATATACGTATACGTACGCGACCCTAGCGCAAAACGCTTGGGGTACGTACGTACAAGTAACAAAAACGTTTATGTTTTGTTACAGTTTCTAGATCCACACTAGGGAGGTGTGTGGGCGTGTGTTTTTTTAAGCCAATATTTTTGCTTGTAAAATTGTAGCAAACTTTAATCTTTTGTTTCGTTTCTCGCTTCGAAAGATTCACTTCAGAGCTCTTCCATATTTTGGTGCATTTCCCCCTATCAATCTACCCCAGTGGCGTCAATCGCGAAAGTAATAAAAATACATAATACTCTTTTTACCATAGCGCTTTAGTGGCCATGAACTAACTGTTACGGATACGAGGAAGGTATGACTGTTATAAGTTTGAAATTACCAGCAAATGGACAATAACCATGTCTTTTTGCTTTGTCTTTTTGCCACGTTCTGCCTCTGCTTCAAGCCTGCTCGTGACTCCACGGATTTTCTGTGGTTTGTATAATTTTTCAAACAGATAATCTCAACAGATAATCTATCAAATGCCAAAAAAAAAAAAAGCCGCCCTGACGATTTTCACCAGAAAATACCAGTTGTCTAATTACTTTGTATGTTGTATCGTTTGCATGTATTATTCACAATAACTTACATGAGGTTTAAGGCTGGAAATTATCGGAGCTCGGAAATAAATGAATGAACAAAGAATAAATAAATAAATAAATAGATAAATAAATAAATAAATAAATAAATAAATAAATAAATAAATAAATAAATAAATAAAAAAATATAAATAAAAACACAAAAAATAAGGAAAAAAGAATGAAAGAAAGAAAGAAAGAAAGACAGGCAAGACAGAAAGAACAAACTGGAATTTTTTTTCCAAAATTTTAATTATCTTTCACCAACAACATTTTGATATAACAATTCTAATACCGGCAAATATGCCATTGGAAACATAATATATTTAGCTCTATATTTCATGCCCTTTTTCGAAGCAAGCCTGGGCAGGACGATGTGTAGACCCCAGCCCTTGATAGCGATTGTCTTAAAAGCAAGTCTTGATGTTCACAATTGGATCTGATGGTAGAGTAGAAACTATCCTGTTGAAAATCCGTCTCTAAACTTGTATTTCATGATCAAGGTTTCAATGATGAGAGATAGGAGACTTATAGCCAGACCTATGGCACCGACATAAATAGAAAGTTTGATCCTAAATACGCTTACAGACTTCTCCTTTTGAGTCAGTCCGGCCGAAAAACGTGACCCGAGTGTCTTCGACGAGATGTACAGCTGTCGTACCTTCTGAATGGTTCCATGAGATTCCATTTTCAATAAACGTTGATACAGCACGTCTTCGTAGAAAGTATCCTTAGGTACCGCCATGTATGTTGGAATGTCGATCTTGTGATCCACGACTTCATTAATTCTGATTTCTTTGTCAATGTCTCCGAAATAGTCATCGAAAAATCCGGCCGACGACAGAGAGCCGTCAAGCAATACATATCGTCCTGTCCTGATTTGATCAGTTTGTAACCTACTATCGGATTCGAAAATCGTTGGATCAGTTTTATTGATTTCCAACAATTTCTGCCAAAGGAGTTTGGTCGCCGGTAGATCCGATTCTTTGATGCTGTGGATCAAAACCGTGGCAGTTCGCCGAATCCCAAATTTCAGGTCATTTCTCTCAGTTAATAACTTGATACTGTTGATTGTCAGCTCTCGTGGTTGGATGGTAAATGTAGTGACGAGATAAGCGCTGTAGGCGGAGCCAAGAATGACACAGAACAACGCCCAAGAAGCCCGAAGTATACGGCCAGTTTGGCTAGCGTATTCTCTTTCTGTATGGAAGTACATGTGATCAGAAAAAGAGAATAGGCGTCTGAAAGTAAGTAAAATATATGCTTAAATTAAAATACATCATTTTGTAAATTCACAAAAGACGAAAGGAGAAACCAGAAAAAAAATTTGGGTCAACATTTCATTAACAAAAACTATTGCCACACAAGCCCAAATTGTTTCACAAGGAAAAGATGACTTACGGAAATAAATGAATAAAGCAAATAAGTATAATGTTGTACAATATTATTATATAAAATCTTTGCACGTGTCTGTAACAGTTTTTAATTTCTTTTATGTTCACAAAGTTGTCGACCTCAATGAAGAAAAAATCGGATTACTCTTACATAGTGAGTTCCAGCAGCCTGTGGAAAGTTCGTTGACTTCAAGTCTTTAAAACCCACTGCTGTAAAGATAAGTTGCTCTCACATTCATGCGTGTATTTGGTTAGAGAAGAGGATAAGATTCCAAGTCCTTGATTCAGATTATTTGTGCCATCGTTAGTCCTCCAGAAAAATGTTACAGAAATGATTTTAAAAAATGTGTTTTAAATAAATTTTAAAAAAAATTAAGGTGAGTCCATTCAATTGCCTTCAATTTAGTTAGTAACTGATGGGACAGAAAATATATCACGTATTTTACATAGCAAAATGAAACTGCAAAATTTGTAAAACCAAACCAACAGGATTAGTGAACAATGTTTTCTACATTCAAAAAATGCATTTGAGCATACAAAAGAAAAAAACAAACAACAAAACAACCCCATAAATAATCCAGTTTAAATTTTAAGCACACAGGGGAAATTACTTTGAGTCACTGATGGGACATAATCTTGGTAACTGATGGAAGGCTGTAAACGTTCTCTTTTCCAAGATGGTCGCTGGGTCAAATGATCACGCAAGGAAGGTAATGCTAACCAAATATGTTGATTTAATTACTACTCTTAACAACACAAGTTGTCACAACCATTCATTTTTTCACTGGTCATGGTTTGAAAAATGGCTTTTAGGTGACATATTACGTGGAATGTCCCGGTAACTATTTCAGTTCGTACACTGTGAACAACTTAAGTGACGATCAATGTCTAAGCCTGCATTTCATGATCAAGATTTCAATGATAAGAGACAGGAGACTTATTCCCACACCTGTGGCCCCCGCGTAAATAGGGAGTTTAATCCTAAAAATGTTTACAGCCTTTGCTTTTTCGGAGACTGTGTCCGAATCCCTTGATCTGGATTTCACTGCCGGGATGTACAGCAGTCGCAGTTTGTGGGTAATTCCACGAGATTCCAATTTCAACAAATTTTGATACAGTACTTCTTCGTAGAACGTATCTGAAGGAACTGCCATATACGTTGGGGTATCGATTTGGAAATCCACGACTTCATTAACTCTTATTTCTTTGTCGATATCTCCGAAATAGTCATTGAAAAATCCGGTTGAAGAGAGAGGTCTATCAAGGAAGACATAACTTCCTGTTCTGATTTTATCAATGTGAAAACAAGCATCGGTTTCGAAAGTCGTTGGATCTGTTTTGTTAAGCTGCAACAATTTCTGCCATAGGAGTTTGGTAGCTGGTACATCCGATGTTTCCATAGCGTGAATCACAGCCGTTGAGGCTCCCCGAATCCCAATTTTCAAGTCATTTCTGTCATTTAATTGGTGAAAACTGTTGACTGACAGCTCTCGGGGTTGGATGGTAAATGTAGTGACGAGATAAGCGCTGTAGGCGGAGCCAAGAATGACACAGAACAACGCCCAAGAAGCCCGAAGTATACGGCCAGTTTGGCTAGCGTATTCTCTTTCTGTGTGGAAGTACATGTGGCCAGAGAAAGAGAACACGCGTCTGAAAGCAAGGAAAAATTTATGCTTGCATTGAAATGTGCCAGTCTGTAAATTCGCCAAAGATATAAACGGAAAGCACTGGAAAAAATGTGGATGAACATTTGATCAAAGAAAAATATCACTGCATAAGGATAGATTGTTTTACATGGAATGCATGACTGGCAAAAATAAATGAATAAAGCAAACATGATAACATATTGTATGCTATTATAACATTTTTAAAAAAAAATCCTTTGCAAATGTCTCTAACAGTCAGGGTAACAACACATTTTATGATAAGGTTACGGATCTTAAGAAAAATAATGACTTTGGGGAATTCTAAAAATCTGTAAGCCTTCCACCTACATTTTCTTCGACCGAAGAACGTTATATTAAGATGATCACAGTCCCTTAGCTTTTCACGTCGGTCAAATGGAGCAAAAATAGGGCTATAGTAGTCCAAGTCAGGAAAGAGCGCTGACTCGCAATTGGCACAGGGCTCGTCTTCCTCTCCAGGGTATCAACAACGCTGGAGGCCGACGGCTTCCCTGCCACTACGTTGTCCAGTAGGTCCCCCCAAAAACCTTTTCAGATCCACCCGACGGGACCTGAACTCCCGACCAGCTGGAGGTATCTCCGGGCATGAACTGAACATTTTCTTGGGCGGCCCACATTCAGCTTAAGTTTAATTTCTTTGCTGCAAGCACTGTGCATACTTGGTGTGATTATTTCGTTCCTCTTTAATTTAAACTACATTTTTGCACCACACACATGTTGGCATTGAAATGATGAACGACAAGTCACATAATACAGAGAAAAAAAACTTTAAAATGACCATAATTTCACTTTTTTACACAAGGTAACATTGTGAAACACGACTCTTATATCTCTTGCCCCTCATTTGTCTCCATTTTCGAATTTCCACGGAAAAATTCAAATCCTGTTTTCAACATCACAGCAAGATGCCACTGGCAATCTGGAGGGCAATGTGGTCGGTCAGAGCACCAGTTTTATTCAAAAATGTTTGGACATGCTGAAAATCATGCTTGACACCGAGCCTCATGTTTTTAACACATTACATACGGTAGAACATCAAAGTCCGCCGCGCTGTGCGTCTTCTTATAAAACTGCCGGAAACAGGCTCCGTCCACAGTGGCATACATATTTGCCAATACAGGTGCATTTCCGGACGTCAGTAGGAGAAAATCGTTTTTGTTATTATTTTCTTTTATCTTTACAAAATTGTCGACCTGTATGAAGAAATCAGATTACTCTTCCTAGTGAGTGACATCCAGCAACTTGTGGAAAGTTCGTTCACAATGCATGTCTTTAAAATTTTCAAGTGTTTTCCTGAAACGTATTTTCTTAGATAAGACCATGATATATTATCAGATGTCGTTATTGAGCGTTGTAGTTGCTCAGATATTAGACTGGAAATTAATTTAAGTAGCGATTAATTTCTAAGCCTGCATTTCATGATGAAGATTTCAATGATGAGAGATAGAAGACTTATTCCCACACCCGTGACCCCCGCGTAAATAGGGAGTTTAATCCTAAAAATGTTTACAGCCTTTGTTTTTTGGGAGACTGTGTCTGAATCCCGTTTTCTGGATGTCACTGCCGGGAAATACATCTGTTCCAGCTTCCGGATAATTCCACGAGATTCCAGTTTCAGCAAACCCTGATACAGTACATCTTCGTAGAACGTGTCTTTGGGAACTGCCATGTATGTTGGTTTGCCCACGTTGAAATCCCAAACTGTTTTAATTCTGATCTCTTTTTCAATGGCTTTGAAATATCTTTCGAGAATTCCTGTCAACCGAAGTAGGCCTTGCTCATCAATGTAAACAAAATGCCCTTGTCTGATTTTGTCAGCTTGCAAACTAAAATCACGTGCAAGCGTTGTTGGGTCAGTTCTATTTAATTCCAGCAATTTCTGCCAAAGGAGTTTAGCCACTGGTTTGTGAGAACTTTTCATGGTGTGGATCAAAGCCGTGGCACCTTCCCGAATCCCAACTTTCAAATCGTTTCTGGCAGTTAATTGGTGGAAACTGTTGATTGACAGCTCGCCTGGGTTGATGGTAAATGTAGTGACGAGATAAGCGCTGTAGGCGGAGCCAAGAATGACACAGAACAACGCCCAAGAAGCCCGAAGTACACGGCCAGTCTGGCTTGCGTATTCTCTATCCGCATGGAAGCACATGTGCTCAGAAAAAGAAAACACGCGTCTGAAAGTGAGGAAAATTAATGCTTACATATACATTGAAATGCATCAATTCGTTAATTTGCCAATGATAGAACCACAGATACCAGCACACAAAAACCAAATCTGTTGTTAAAAAGATAATAATATAGATCTCATAGTCTCTAATCAACATTATATAATTTATTCTTTCGTTAAATTTAATTCCTTTTCCCACATTTGTAATGATATTGCTTATTTCCCTGTTTCATAAATTACACTGATTTTCTGTGAGGTGATGTTCGTCAGCATGAAGACAAGGCACTCCCAGAAGTTTACTAAAAACACCAAGAATTTAACTCACCTGAATTCAGTGGCTGACAATGTCTGTGGCCAGGCCAGAGTACAAGATCTAGTGATGACGTGGACAATGGCGCCTATCACTGCAATGACCAACACTGGACCCAACAACATCAGCAGATACTCTGTCTTGATAATGTTGACATAGGTCATGTCCAAGGACTCGGACTCTGTGTACCTGAAAGTGGAGTATAAAAAAAATGGCTGCAACAACAATAAAAACACTTAAAAATGACAAATTCTATTTTTAAAGTGGTTTAAAAAATATTTTTTCTATTGATAGTTCTTGAATTGCTTAAAAATTGCAAAGAAAAAAAAAACAACTTCCATACCAAAAAAATAAATAAAAAGTGTGCCAAGACATGGCAAAAGCTTCGTGAATCGTTCTTCGGCCTATTGAGTATTTTTGTATTTTGTATTTGGTACATTTTCTTAATTCCCATTTGCGAACATTGTTTTAGTATCATGGCAGCTCAGTTACAATTGGAGCAGACACGTCGTCGCCACAGTGCAGCGCCGGTCGCAGGTTTTACTTCGGCCCATCGCTGAGATTCAACCTTCTGAAATTGTAAAATAGCATACCTTTTTTTTGTTGTTGTTGTTTGGCTTCATATTTTTTTATAGTCGCAGTGCAAAATTATACCTTTTGAGTGTCCCCGCTGTTCATACACCGGTCGGAGCACAAAGATGGTTTTGAAAGTAGAAAAGCTGTACTTGACGTCCGTGTAAAAACTAGCGTCGCTGTCGTTACTGAGAGGGAAGATGCTGGGAGTTACTTCTATCACTTTTTTTTTTTTACTCAGCCAGGTATTACTGTCATCGCCGTCAGCAAACATTTTTATCATTCTGGTTGAGTTCATCATTAGTTCTACTAAGGAAATGGGCAGAGGAATAGGCCCAGAAAAGAATACGTTCATAACATAAAAATCGTGGAAAAACCAGCGGTATCGGTTCAAAACCAAAGAAGAGCCTGGCGACGAAAAAAAAAAAGGGAGGGTGGGGGGGGGGGGTGACGAGAAGAGTCATGACCTCGGTGTGGCCGGAGTCCAAGAAGATGTCAGGAAGTTAAAGGCCGAAACATCTAACGAAAGAATCCCACACTTCCTCTGAAGATCGTCACTTGCTTCACTTCATCCGAGGAGTTTCTCACCACTAAAACATACAATAAAGTACCGAAAAGGACATAAAAGAATGAAATTAAAAATGTTCCTCCCAACACTTTCTTTCTTTCTTTCATTCTCTTTTACCCTACGCTTTCCATTATTTTTCCTTTTTACTGAAAATGTTTATTTTTAACAGTTCTCTTACCTGTAAATTAAGTGGAGTGTATTGTACATGATACCCACAGGTACCAGGTTGAGAGCACTTTGACGATTTTCCAGAACTGTGAAAGTCAGCGGAGACAATGCAGCCTCGCGCCTGGCTAGCTGACCTGTTGAGATTGAGTCAAGTTTTACACTACTTAAAGTTTGGAAACAAGGAATGTGGAATAATAATAATACATAACATTAGTATGGCACTCAATTCTGTACCAAACCAGGCTGAAAGCACTTCCATACTTATGCTGCATCACATAATAATAGATAAAAAAGAAAGGCAAGTCCGTTCATGTAGAACGATGGCTCTTTGTGTGATGTTAAATGTGTGACGCAACGCGACGATTCGGTCGGAACGGAAAGGTACAGGCCTAGTTATTGAGTAAGTGCCCAAACGAACTTTTCTCAAAACTTTACGTCTTAAAAAAAGTGTCTAAAAATGTTCAGAATTCAAGGAATCTAGCATCAAATTCAATGGAAAAGAATACTCTTTCAATTGATATCAGTAACTCATTTTACCTAAAATGTACCTTCTGAATGGACCGAACTGTCATCATGCATCATTGTAATAGTCATTGTCTCTCGAAGACGCAAAGAATTCCAAACCTGAGTCCCCCAAAACGAACAGGATTTTTCAACCAATGTCCCTGTGGGCATGTAAAATACCAAGGTCTCTTAAAAACGACCTCGAAAACACAATTGTAATACACACAAAACAACATTAGTTTGTCACACCTGTCATTCCAGTGGCTTGACCATTCTCATCCACCAGTCCATAAAATGACCCATCATCCACAGTGACCAGTTCATAGTTAAATCCCAGATCCCAGGCCAGAAGTTTCAGTAGCGCTATACAGAAACCGTCATATCTCGTTATGTTGTCTTTGACTTCTCTCCAAAACAGTCTGCCTTCGTCTACAGGTATAACGGCCACTGGGAGGATCAGTCCAGCTAGCACGGATTTCTGTGACTTTAAAAAAATTGCAGCATTTTCCCTAAGTTTTTCTGTTGGTAATTCGTATGCAATCCCATAACATGGGCTGTTGGTGTCTGAAAATACTATCGGGGTGAGGATTTGGTCTGATGTCTGTCTGTTGTCCACATAGATTCTTGTTACAATCTGCAGCTGTTCAGTTCGTGATTTCTGCGCTATGGAGACCATCTTATCATTGAACGAACAGATCACAGTGAAGAAGTCCAACGGAACTCGTGTATTCTGAAGTTCGTGAAGTAAATATTCATTGACAGTAGATACCACAATCCATTCTACTAAATGCAATATTCGTGTCCACTTCAAACTCTGTAGCCTTGAGACTCTGTGTAAAATATCTAAGATGAGAGTGCTGGTTTCTGATATTATAATCACATTGGTCAGCGATTTGTCAGAACGGAATTTTTTCAGAGCGGTTTCCAGCATGCCATACCAATCGTTGTTTTGGACTGTGAGTTGAACATTGATAAACATTTGTTCGGGCTGGATTGAAGTAAAGGCTTCAATAAATAGATTTGCAGTATGGGAGGTTTTTGCTGTGGATATCACCATAACAACCGAATTTCCGTCCAGATTCGGCGTCATTCGGTCAATGTCATTCTGAAACGTGAAGACATTCAGAGTAACTTTCAGCACCTTCAACCAGGCCTGTTTGTGGTGATTTTCGCGTATTTCTTGTTGATGTTTTGATGTATTTCGAAAACAATTGTAATTCATTGATCTTTTTCTCTTTAAACAATGGTCTGCAGCAGCAGACGACGGTGCTACAATAAATGTCACAAAAATACACAAAATGAGGTACAAATTTTCCATGTCCATCTAGAAACAGCCTGCTGTCTTCGCGATCTTTACAGTGACAATGTGAATCTGGACGTCAGCGAAATAACAGACGTTACTAAGGAATATCAGCAAATAATAATATACCTGTCTGGGGACATGACACTGTACTGTCTTGTCAATAAATGCTTTAAAAATAAAAAAAATTACCACAAAACATTGTGTGTTCCTTTTTTAAGTTTTTTTTTTTTTTTTGTGCCTGAGGGAATGAAGCAAAAACGTGAACATAAAATTCCTGTATTAATGGGTTAAATAACGCGGAGGGCAAATATCCATTGCATTGGTTTTACACTGAGAAGAACACCATGAAATGTTCTCTAGTAATGTACGCCAGCAAATGTCCACTTGTAATCTGCACCAGCTAACGTCCACTGGTAATTTACACCAGCAAATGTCCACTGGTAATATACACCAGCAAATGTTCACCAGTAATATACACCAGCAAATGTCCACTAGTAATATACACCAGCAAATGTCCACTAATAATGTACGCCAGCAAATGACCATCAATAATGGTTACAGCAAAGGTCCACTAATAATGTACACCAGCAAACGTCTGCTAGTGATGTACGCCAACAAATGTCCACTAACAATGTACACCAGCAAATGTCCACTAATAATGTACGCCAACAAATTCCCATCAGTAATGGATTATAGCAAATTCCACTAACAATGTACTCCAATAAATGATCAGTATTAGTGCCAAAAACTTGTACCAAATACGAATATATAGCAAACATTCTCAGTAAAATATTTGAATTCTGTCCAGAGTCTGTACAAGAAATGAATGCTGTTTTCAAAGAGATATTTCACCTCGCTGAACACAAAACTTTAAACTTCCCATCTCCAGTACTGCACCGAAAACATCTAAACTGTATTTTGTGGTCTGAAATCATTGAAACTGCCAGGTCGACGAAACCGTGGTAGGTGACATTTTAAACAGCCATCCAATTGTCAATTCCAGAAAACTGTGTAAACATTTGAAGTTTGGTCTCTGATATGAAATTGATGGTTGGTAATGTGTTTAGAGAGTAAAGTCAACTCACTCCGCAGAGATATTCCAAGATGAGATAATATTTGAACCAATGGACCCGCGACTCTGAATCTGCGGAGAAATTTCTCGTTGTTTTGGGGGTTTTTTTCGAGGGGGGGGGGGGGCAGGGGTTGGAGAAGGGGTATCTGGGCTGCTAGATAATTCCACACAACTTGTGTTTAATGTGAAAATACAGAATAGTTGCTGGGTTGTTTTTTTTAGTGGGGGGGGGGGGGGGGTTGTTTGTTAAGGCTAATGGGGCACTGAATAATTTTTATGTCTGTATGGTCCTGACTTATAGCAAGAGATGATATGTAGACAAAGAGAGAAGTTTATCACAAAGAATAAAGAAAGAAACAAGGGAGATTTTCTCGGCAAAACGAAGATCTACTTCACGATCTTCGGAATACATGGGTTGCCCTTGAGCAGAGAGTAGGTGTGTATAGAAAAAAGTCCGCAAAGTAGAAGACAGATAGATGCGGATGGCAGCGCATGATCGGCAACGTCCGCAGGGCACGCCATGGACAAGAAAAAGAAGAAGATGTGGATTATGCAATTAAATAAGACCTCAAGCAGGGGGTAAGAGTATTATAAACAAGTCCGCCTCATCTCATTATTCGGGACACGGTGGCCTAGTAAGGTACGCCTCCCATGCCGAAAGTACTGGGTTCAAATCCCGATCGGTGCAGGCATGTTGGAAGTTTGGGATTTTTCTCATATTTTCCTGTCCCTGATCCCATGGTAGGTAGGATCGAACACCTAGTCTTCTCGGATAAGGGCGAAAAATTCGGAGGGCCCGTGTGTATGTTGCGCGTGTTAAATATACCTTGGCAGTTGGAAAATCGAAAAGAGCAGGCCGAACAGGCCTCTGCCCGGGCAAAATTCTAAAAAAAAACTCCTAATCCCTATCACAACATGAAAAAATAAAAACAAGAAACGTGTGGTGTAAATGCCAAGGGCAGCGGACCTCCTAAAATAAAGACCCAAACACTCACTGATTCCGGCGTGTCCAAACTGTCTTGGGACAGCTGACGAAAAGAGAGACTTCGCACACTGAGGCAAAACAGACGCAAAACGGATCTGACTCAGAACGAAACCAGCCTAACAGTTTCTATTGACGTTCAACTCAAATCTCTGTTAATAAAAATACCACTCCCCCAAGTTGTCCTATCAGTGCTGGTAATTGCAACATTCAGCCTCGAGTGTTGTTCAAACTTGTGTAAATTATAAACTGCATCAGTTACTTTAAAACTTCATTAAAAAATTTTTTTTTAAAGCAGTTAAAGACACAAGAGGAAAAATGACAAAATACGATTTTTGGCCTTTATCCCCACTTTGCACTCTTGGTTAATCAGCCGCACGCCTGAGAGACCAAAGTTTGTAGAAAAAGCTTGACTTACAAGATGTTAGAAATCACTTTTTCTGTTGCAAGAGGCAAACAGTGAACCTTTAAGTTTTAAAATTTCGTTTCCTCTGTTTCATTTTTTTTTTTGTGTGTGAGTATGGTTTTTTTTTTTCTCACTCTGTAGTCTGCAAGTTCATTAGGCTTCATCAAGTTTATCAAAAATCCCCGTATTCTGTGACCTTTACTTTGCTCTTAAGTGAGACAAACTTTGCATTTCGTACTAGACAGTTGATACGAGTAGTCTGAGCTTTACCCATGGCCAGTTGTTTGCCTTACCCTCTCCACTCACCAATCTATTTGATGGCTGACCTACATTCAGCTAGCTGGATTTTCCCCAAAAATCTTGTTTTCTCCTATTGGTTTTCATTATCTGACGCAAGTAAAGTTGCCCTGCCAACTTTGATGTTGTTGCTATTGATGTTGTGGTTGTCACGTCAAACGATAACTAAAATAGAACTCTTGGAATGACGTTGCAAACTCATAAAAACACAACAATGTTATCCTTTCCAGCCACCAGACATTGTGTTCAGAGTGTTTGGGCAAATGGAAAGGTTATCTATAGCAAATATTGACATTCATCAGGGAGAACTGGTATCACTATTTCAGGCTTTTAGGAACTACAGCGTAGTAGTTACATTTTTTTTGTTTTGTTTTACATGAAACATTTTCTTTTCAAAGGAAACGTTATTAAATCGCTGCCAGGGCCATGGGAGAGGGGCTTCCTTCAGAGGCTAAAAATTAGTCGCTGCTGTTCCTTGCATACCTTGCCCTAAAGTTCATATCAAGCGGATTTGAATATAATTATCCATTTTGTTTTTCGTTTCTTTTGATATTTATATCCGATCATTTGAGATCCAGGAACTCTCAGATTTAACTCCCAATCTCCCAGTGTTCCGTGGTGTGAAATCTGTCAAAGCGTTGTCCAGTGTTGAATTACTGAAACACTTTCTTATTATTTATAGACTGATAAATGTTTGTTCGTAAATATTCTCATGTTTACATTAATTCTATTTGACTAATTAAGATAAGTTGTTTCTTCTAGAAGTTTTGGGTAAAACAGTCTTTGTCTGGTCTTAACAGCGTTAATCCTTTAGCTGTCCAGGGCACCGTGACCTGCTATATTTTACACTCATTTGCCTGGTGCCCAGTGCTGACGGAGCTTTGAATTTGAGTTCGAGTTTGGGTTTTACGACGGGGTCGGCATGATAACTGCCACTTTGCGCCTTTAACGGTCTATTTGGGTGCTCTATTCAAGTGTGGTACTCAGAGCTTCATCAACTGAAATGTCACCAATACAAGTAAATTGTTCCATACAAACTTGATGCCATTGGTAAAATTCTCAAAAATTATTTTGTGTAGATCTGCCTGAGAGGCGATTGTTCTAGATAATCTATGAAAAAGCAGCCTCCCCAAACCCCTTTCACGAAAACTCAATTTTTTTATTTTTTTTTTAAAAAGCCTTTTTTCTGATAAACCTCTATGGCGTCAGCCCCCGAAAAGCCCTTTTCAGGGCTACATCAGCAGACCTTTTGAATGCTCAATTAGCCCTAAATAGGACTGAATCAAAAGAAGGAGGAAAAGAGGAGGACGAGCTAGAGAATTTCGAATTTAAGTTTATTGTAGGCCTGGAAGCCACATCAAAATAATATACGCAAGACTCATGTAAGCTAGAATTTTAAAAAAACACGGGGGCACTATATCATTCACTCCTTCCGCTCTCTCTCTATCTCCGAGAAACAACAACAGCAACAAAGAGAAAAAACAATATAAATACGTTAAGCTAGGGTTCTCAAACTTTTTCCATGCAATCGACCCTTCAGGCTCCAAATTTCTTTTCCACCCCCTTCTCTTCGCCCCCCCCCCTCCCCCACACACACAACAACAACAACAAAACACAAGAAGACAGACTACACACAAGTTATGATGTTAACTTTTTGCAAAGCCTTATTAATGACAATAGGCGTGTTATTTATTCATTTATAAAACAGGATGTATTCTTTATCCAATCCACTAAGAAAAAGTTGGCCTTTTTGGGCTGATAAAACCCATCTATGCATCCGTTGAACAAGTCACTCGCTGCATTTTAATAGGCCCTAAATTTTAATGATCTTCCAATAATGTTTTGTATGTTCAGCCCCCCCCCCCATTTGCCCCCCGTGATCCTTTCGGCCCCTTGTCCTTTTTTTCTTCTCCCTGCCCCCCCCCCCCCGGTAAAACAAAATCGCGCCTCAGGGGGACGGTATCGCCCATGCTGAGAACAACTGTTTTAAGGCATAGCCCCTTGCAAAAACAAATCTCTCTCTCTCTCTCTCTCTCTCTCTCTCTCTCTCTCGCCTTGGGGTCTGATGCATCATTTTTACATGCTCCAGACATTTCGGATAAATTAGTCTATGTCTAGCCAAACGGGGATTAAGGATAAGATGGATCCCGACAAGAAAATCCTAAGTGAATACTTCACACCAACACAAAAAATACTCAGAAATCCGCGGGATCCCATAACTGTCAAAATTTAAATAATTGGCATTTGGTGAAATCCGGCGCTTTATCTGGGTTTAAGGACGTGATTACATAATGTGACAACTCGAATTATCTGCAGTTTTGTTGAATATAGTAATGAGTAAAAAATCTGAACTAACCCCCCCCCCCCCTTTCCCCTTCCCCGTATGACGTCGGTTATGCAAGAAATTGAGGAACTGTCTTTTTCATCTCTTCTTCTTTCTTTCGATCGCATTCTATCTTGTCCTTCCTAACTGCACTCTGTCCCTTTCTCTCTCTCTCTCTCTTTCTCTCTCTCTCTCTCTCTCTCTCTCTCTCTCTCTCTCTCTTTCTCTCGCACATTATACTGTCTTTCTGTTTCTCTCTGTCTGTCTGTCTCTCTCTCTCACACACATACACACACACTGTCTCTCTTTCTTTCTCTGTCTTTCCCACTTTCTCTGCCTCGGTCCTTCTCTCTCTTTCTCTCACTCTCACTCTCGTTCTCTGCTCTCTCTCTCCCTCTTTCTTTCTCTCTCTCTGCTAACTCCCCCCCCCCCCTCTTCGCCCCCGTCCTTGCATTTCCTCTGTCTCTTTTCATTCCCAACCATCAGCTGTTCTGTCATTTGGTTCCTCCGTCCTCCTTCCACCTTCTCTGACTATGAACTGGGTATTCTCAGTTATGTCTCTTTTCATTTTCAATAACTAATCAACAAAATACAATCTTAGAGTGCTACTCTTCCTCAATTGACGACAACGATAGAACAGTAAGCAGTGAAATCCTTATCATTCTTCAACGTTCTTCCCCCTCCTTCTCATTAAGCCTCATTGTTAACCCTTCTCGCAAAGCCACTTTTATCATCAAGATCTATTACAACCTTAGTTCTTTGTTTGTTCCAACTCCACTTTTTGCACAACTACGAAATTCGACGTTAAACGTTTGCGGCTTTAGTATTATGATAAGGAGTTAGAATAAATCGGAATTCTGAAACAGCTTGATAATTGCCACAACGCCTTTTAAGCAAATGTCAAAGTGTGCATTTGTGACTCTCCACCTCAAAAGGGACCGGAAGTGCAAAATTTGACAAAATGGGGTTATTGTTACAGTCAAAATTACAAGATTTATACCCTTTCTATATAATAAAAGATATCCAGTTTTTCAGAAAATGCAGATAGAGCAAACGAGAACTAAAGTCGCGATTATTATATCAAAATCTGTATCAAGAACACCATTAAAAGCCCTTTTCCCACGCACACAAGTTAACCTAATACTGCAATGCTCTATCAAAGTATCAACCCAGTGTCATCAACATTCTAACACCGACAGCCGATGGGATCAGAGAGTCGAAATTATACTTGTCGTCACAGGGTTAATCGTCTAGCTGTCGCTGAAGTGTCGGTGACAAAGAGACTGGGCGACAACTCTAAGTCCATCCCTGACAGACTAATGCCTGGTAATGGCACCGAGAAGCTGGTCACTGTCATAGCCTAGAAGTACTTAAAACCATTGAAGTGGTTTTATTCCTGGGTATGTTAGGGTGCACGAAACATCTGTCAGGCGTGTGATGGGAACCGCTGTTTGGAAACATAGCCGATGTTTTGGTTTTATAGAGATCTGCCCGACGGAGACAAAGCGTTTACATTAGTTTGGTACGGTACGTAAAAAATCAGTGGTCTTCAAAGTTTTCTTGTTCGGATCCCTCTATGGAACTCCCGATGTTCATCTATACCCAAGCACATATATGTTTGCAAGCTGGGCTACTTCAGAGTTTCCGAACATTGCCCTTTTCTATGGATGCGTGCTGGTAGTTTTTAACTCTTTGTGTGCCAATAGCCGATGAATCGATTTTTCCGCTGGTCATGTTTGTGCCAATCGCCGACATAAATTATCGGTGCACAAGTATGCTAGGCAATTTTTCTTTTGGAGAGTAGGAAAGTCGACTTTCTACACATAAATGTTGCTGTAATTAGTCTTCATTCATCTCCCCCACCATTTTCTTCCTGAATTGGCAAACGTGGAAAACTTTGTGGCATCCAAAGAGTTAAACTGCATTAAAGCATTGTCACATTTGCTAATGTCACTGGAAGTATCTATCATCTATCTATTTATCTATCTATCTATCTATCTTTCTATCTATCTATCTATCTATCTATCTATCTATCTATCTATCTATCTATCTATCTATCTATCTATCTATCTATCTATCTATCTATCTATCTATCT